>JBBPJQ010000102.1:0-46535 GCA_038088795.1 Boletus rex-veris
CGCCTCAAGAGGTGGTGCTAGGCACTTGCAAGTGGACGAAGGAGGATGGTACTGTATGTGAGGCACAGATCGCATCTGCGACTGTTCCAGAACACCTCGCTACTCATGGTATTAAGAAGATGAGAGGCAACTCTCGCTTGGAGTGTAGATGGTTGGAATGCCGACTCAGAGGAGACAGAAAAGAGATAAAGCGCGAAAGTATTGTGCGCCACGTGCGCGAAAAGCACCTGGGGCGCAAGCGCACCCTCTAACAGTTTCAGGTGCGGATTGTTGTTCGTTTATGACGGAACTTGACGCTCACTTTCGTTGAATTTGGACACCCAGACGACCGAGTCGTCAAAGGTTCGCACGGGATTCTCGGGAATTGCGGTTCATTCGTTCGATAGTCCAAGGTCTACTTATGTCCCTTCCTGGTGGGATAGATGGGTTGTTTTCTTTCCGGTATTGTGTTATCGTTTCCTCACTGCTCTTCGGCGCGGGGCCGCCGATGGTCGCGAGGATAATCTATTATAGCCCTGATTCAATGATGGTATATCACCACTCCTACTAGTAATTATTCGACAGATGGCATTCGATGAGATCGCTTTTGACGAACTGTACACGGAGTCGTCGCTCTGGTTAGTTACCTATGTGTGGACCCTGTGTATCACCGCTCCAATACCGCGTGGCGGAGTCGCATCCGCAAATTCGCCACGACTCAGATATGCCACCAGCATCTTTGTCTTTGGCCAGAGCTCGGGGTCGTGACTGTGGAGAGAGGAAAGATTGTTGAATTGTAGAATAGGGTGTATGATACAAATTCAACAATCTACTACGGTCGCTGATGCGCGAGAATCATTGGTTATGACGCGGTAGGCGGGCGGCAGCGCGCAGCGCTGTCCGGCTCCGGGGTGGACCTGGGCTGATGATGAACTGCGAGGGCGGGTGGGAATATCCGCCTCGCAGTGTGTCGTCGGAGCCTCCAGGAACCCAGGGAGTCGAGGCGGGTGTGGCGACCTGGGTTGTCGCCGCTAGGGAGTGGTGGTGGGAGGGTGAAAGACGATAATGAGCGCAACTAGCACAACGAGCGAGATCGAGGTGGAAGGGAAAGAGCGGTGGCGCCACTTTCCCTCCGCCTGGCAAAGACTATGCCACTTCTCGTGCCTCGCTACGTACTAACAGAGCGGCACTCTGTCTTTTTTTTTTTTTTCAAAACTCTGAATCGGCCAAGATAATCCGCAGTCAAGTCAATTGAACATCAACGTTTCAAGGAAGACAAACATGTCGAATAAGCGAGTATAGATTCAGGGAAATTGAGAACTGCCAAAAGTTTCTACATACATATCCGAGGTGGGCATAATACTCCTCAGCCATCCCACCATGCACCCGATCTCATCTCCAAGTACCGACACCCAATCTTTACGGGATTGACCCCGGCGCGAGGTGCGACACTTCTATCTGATCCTATCACGAGTTCGAAATTATCCGGGCCTATGAAACGAACACAAACCGACGAAGAGGTCATAACGCTGGTTGCCAACTTTTCCGCCGCCCTCTACCCATTTGAAACCACCACAGCCAACTCGATTGGTTATCGACAACAATATCAAAAAGGGTCCCTGTGAATCGGTTGGCACTTGTTGGCTAGCTGGGTGTAGTAGCCTGCCATCTTCCAACAGCCACGCAATATTTTTGGCACGAAAGCGGTGATATGCTGTGCTTGCTGTGATACTGGAAGTCGGCAAGCGTAGGGTTTTAAGACCAGCTTGTTTGTTGCACCTCGAATGATGCTTCTCCGTTTCAGATGAGGGGTGCGGTTTTGCACTCGAATGCTTTGGAAGAATGGTAAGTTCTCTGAATGATAGCCGACGTGTTCGACGCTGAAGTGGCTTTCCCAGTGTATTTAGATTACCCTACGTCGGGCCATACTCTCTTTGGTGATGTCGTTGTCGCACGGAATCTGTTTTGTTAAATTCTCCCATGAACCATAGAGTCGGGGGTTTAGGTTCGTGCATCAGAATGGCAAGGCAGCCAGCCAACGGTGCTTGGCTGGGAATGCCAGGAAGGTACTTTGACCAACCAGCTCTCCCGTAGGGGTTACCGGCAGGCTGCCAACTAATGGCCAGGGCGAGCAGGGATATAAAATGTGACCTTTCCGTGACGCGAACCCTCCCTTCCACTTCAGTGACATCGTCGCTATGACCTCCCTTGACTCCCCCCCGCCCCCTTCCTGGCAGCCCGAAGAGAATACTCCTGATCTCACTAGGGCCGCCTCGCTCCGCGGTTTTTTGTCACCAAACGGTCTTGGCTGGGCTCCCCACTATGCTGGTATGATTCCTTATCCGCCACCAGTCAGCCAAGTGGATTTCGATCCTGCGGGCGCGCAAGACCATTATTCCGCCTTCCCCGAATCGAACTCATCATTCGATTCGAATGATTCCGATACTATACTTACCCCCATAGACGTGACACAGGGTCACATTCCATGGATCTCTTCAGGTCCAGAGTATGGCATAGGTCCTGCGCTCACTGAAAACCCCGTAAGTAGTTACGTTTGCGGTCGTACATCTGGCTCGACGTTGATGATCTTCAAAGGCGATGAACAATGTTCTACAAGCCAGCGACGAAATTACTTGGTATTCCGTGTCCTCAGCCTTTGGTTCTCTGCAAATACCGTGCACAACAAGTCCTAAACTTCAAGCCTTGTCTTTGGGTGAAGATATCGAAGAGAGCTTATGGGTGAGGAGAACAATGCTTTTTGAGTTATGACGATACCAACCTTTTGGATGTAGACTACCGCGGATCCTTTGAGTTATCCACCCACTGTTGTGGATATCCCGCCTACAGGTTGGGCTACTGGTCATCCAGAAGCTGGTTTTTCACCTGGGAATCCCTCCACATTCAACATTGCGGATCCCCCATTCGGGATCGACGGTTCTTCGTACCCTGGTGAAAACGTCCAGATGGTTGGTTCCGAGGTGAGTTAGTTGTACTTTGGGTTCACCATACCTTATTGAATCAGGTTTTGTAGACCGTACAGAGTCCACTCTACACTTCTATCCTCACCCTCGAGGAACTTGAGTGGCTCTGCGGGTGGAAAAATGAAGACGGGACACTGTGTGACGAGGCCTTCACGCGTGCAAGTCTGCCAATGCACCTGGCCAAACACGGGATAAAAAACAAGTCTCGTAATTCCCCTACCAAGTGCAGGTGGCTTGGCTGTAAGGCGAGGAAACCCATGAACCGGGAAAGCATAGTCCGGCACATCCGCGAGGTGCACATGCACCTGAGGCGCCTCTCTAAGGGTTAAAGCCCTATTAGAATATCTCTAAGACGTTGCTTTACCCCTGAAACGGGTTGACGATTGACAACGTTTGACCCGATTTTTTCTATCTCTAAAGTATGCTGGCCAATATTGGTTGATTTTCCCAAGCTCCTGCTTTATGACGGTATTTATACATATAATCTGCATTGCTCCCACTTACATAGCGCTGGTTCGCCACAATGTATTGCTTCTGTCCGGAACACTAGGATATCTATGTGACGTACTATGATATCCATCACCTAGTTTCACTATGACTGCATGCGAATTGCATCGGATGTCTTGCGACACCGTTGGCACGTTGGCACGAGTCCGTGCCCTACAAACGCTGGGCTTCCACTGGCAGTGAACAACTCCATCACTGCGGCGTTGGATCGGCTTTGATCGGTTATTGATCACACGATGTTCGCTTGTAGCATGCCAACGCCAACCCATAGTCACGTACTGTTGTTCTCCAGATGGGCCCGGCCCGTGCCGGGTTGTTCAACTGAACACTCCAAACATCCCGACGCCCTCGCCAAATCCGACCCTCGGATGCCCTCCATTACGGGCCGCATACCCTGATTTGCTATTGGACACCTTAGCGTGCATTGGCCACCCCCTTCTTTACTCTTATGGTGGGCTTCTTGCGGCTGTGGTGCGTGCTCATGGCAGTGGCATGTCACCGTGTGGCAGGCTAGGATAAAAACCTGCCAGTGGTCATCCCAAGGGAAGAAGAACAGTTGGCCTGCCAGCGAGCTCCACTGCACCAGTTCTCCCTTGCTCCCCCACCAGTGAACGTGAACCCCCCCACTCACCCGAAACTGACACGCAAACTGAACCAGGTATGTGCAAAAGGACAGGGGTGGCGCAAAGCCACCCTTTTTTTTTTTTCAAAAGACGGGCGTATTGACCCATCGAACGGCAGGTAAAGGCTACTCAGTGCCACAACTCCATCCCGCGACGGTATCATCGATGGCGTTTACACGTTTCGAACTTTGTCTTTCGGGCTGGAGACTCCACGATGCCCGGGCGCGGCCTCAGTTGACCTTCTCGAGGCAGAACCACAACCTCATTGTCATGGGTCAGGCATTTGGCGCTAGAGTCTCCGTGCGCATATGCCTGCGTTGGTGCACGTGGTTGTACAGGTGGTGCGACAACCTGTTCCGATGGCTGAAGAGGTCTGTGTATCCTGGGTCCAAGTGTCTGCCGCCCCCAAGCTCGAGCGAGATGGACTTGAAGGACTTCTCCACACAGCGGCATGCAATGCCCGCATCCCCTTACAAAACTTGTTAATGCATGAGTCCCCCACGTTTCTTTTTCTCTTCACCCCTCTTTCTTCTCTCTTCTCTTCTTTCTCTTCTTTGATGTCAACTCAAATTTCATATGTGGTCCCTTTACACGGGGGATGCCATGTACTATTCCTTCGACTCCGTGATACCCGTATGCAGAGGGGCTTCCTCATACATAATTCCTTTCGTATGTTTTCTCTGCTACGTATCATGAGCCGTTCCTTTATAACGCCTCGTCCCATCTTCTTGTAATATTACCATCCATTCTACTGTACGATTCAGCAACACGATTAAACCTTCATGACGATTATGCCCAACGTATGTCCTATGGTTGTAATATCTTTGTCAAAGTCACAGTACTGTCCCCGTTCCTTCTGGCACTGTAGGCCATCTCGCTCGGATAGCTCATGGGCTGGGCTAGCTTCTTGCACCGGGGCTTCCCACTCGCATGGGACCTCACGCTGTCTGGGCGCGTGTACGCCACCGAGCACACCGAGCACAACCACCTCAAGCGAAAGTGGGTGTGAAGATGTCTCACCATCCCGCTCCTTTTCGAAGACGACGAGCAATGAGTCCACTTGCAGCGTACTCGTATTGGATCGTTCGTTGTCTCCTTGAGCGCCACGTCATGGACGCGTGCCATGTGGTTCTTGACCGCGTCGTGCTCGCAAGTGATCCATATTCCGCAGTCCTCCCAGCAGCACTTGAAGAATGGCAGTTCCCAGACGTTGGGGACGGGCGGGAATTCGATCGTCTCTAATGAGACCGTGATGGTGTAATGTTGATCAAAGGATGCTGTCGTGATGGACTGAGGTTGGATTTGGTCCGACATTTTGGTGAGCGGGGCAACAGGGCTCTGACCAATTGAAGAAGGTGGAGAACTTGAGGAGGAATGCGAGCTGAAGTCAAAGTTCCCGGAAGGACTGGGACTGAAAGTGGAATCAGGTGGCGATACATGTTGGTATGAGGTGGTATGGTAGCAAGGCGACGTTGGATCAGAGGAAAGAGTGGGGCCCACGTAGCTCAACGCGCCCTCACCGGTGTATGTCCGAACAATCGGCATGGGGATGGTGGGTGACGGTATAGCGGGAGGAAGTTCTTCGGCCATGCAGCTGTCATAAACGAAGCCAAATGACGGATCGTGATGATACGCATGAGCGTCCATCAAACCATCACCATACTGTGCATTCCCATTCGGAGTCGGCATAGCAACTGTCAGTCGATGGTCCTCATAGATCAAGGGACTGGCGCTTGAGCTCGAGTAACCGAAGTGGGGTGGAGAGCGGTCGGCAGCGCGCGACGGAATCGGTACCCCATGTAAAGCCAGGGTCGACTGGAGTGGGAACTGAGATGGATCAAACTGCGTTGGAGGTACGACCCTTGGCGTTTGGCTGGGACCTGCCAGCCAGTCCTCCGGGAGAAAAACATTTCTCCGGAACTCAGGCGAGACAGCGCTCGCGGTGTGAGAGGCTTGATGGATGAGAGAATACCTGGTCCATCCCAGTGTGTGGTAGCCAGGATTAGAATGGGTACAGGCGCTGTGTAGGAAAAGGTGTCAGTGTCGATCACAGCTTGATATTTTGCCTCACTGACAATGAAAACGGGGGTCCGCCAGACTCATCATCCGTTTGAGTGTAGTGAAAATACGGGTCGGACATGCTGGAGCGTTACCCATAGTGTCTTAGTCGTCTTGACTTAAATACCCCGAGCAACTGGTGGGACAATTGGCTCCCATAAGCCGCTCGAATATGCTATTGGTTGTGATCCCCGATGGGTTGAGTGGCCGAATCCAGGGCTTGTATCCATGACCTGAGGAGGGTTCAAAAACCGCCGAGATCTCAGCTCAAGGCTTCGTCGAAGCTTCCGAAGAGATCAAGGTTATGGTCTCGTGGCTGCCACGCGAAGCCATGCTGTTCCGCCTCTTACATACAGAGTAGAAGATTTTGAGAGGTACGTCACCGTCTGACCCATAGCCTCCGGTTTCGCGCACGTGGCGGTTAGGGTGCATCGGCCTTGGGAAACAGATTGGCACGAAGATGCAAATGACTGAGGACCTCGACAACACCTGGCAAAACACTCCCGTTACGTTAAACAGTATGCCGCCCTTGTTCAGGGATGACCGAGTATGGGAACCGCAGACACTGGCAGGAACACCAGCCAAGCGATCTATCTGTCAAACTGAAAGCACAGAAAGCCTTCTTCAGAAGCGAAGACACCTCGACATACCATGCCTGTTGCTCTTATGAATGAAACAGCGACAAACGTGTCTCCGGTTCGCCATTCTAGAATTGCGAAATCGCGACAGGAAACAGGAAGCCGATCAAAGAACGCCTGTTATGGCTGCCGGCCCATCTACCTCCACGAAATGAAAGGCCAAAAAAAAAGTCTGCACTCGAGTCAATAATAGAGTGACAGACTGACAGATAATCCTTTTAGAAAGATCGTAGGTAATTGTGGGTGGCCGGATTTTGATCTAGAGATCATAGTTACACCGCCTGCCGAGCCAAGCATTTCCGCGCAGTCTCCACCTTCACGTGATGTGTATTAGAGGAGAATGGATACAGTGATTGAAGCCACGAAGAAGTTGTAGAGAATAGCAGCATTCGATATCGAGACTAGCAAGACACGATATTGCACGCGGGGATGCCATGGCAGGTGACTCCAGAATGGGACCGTAGGACTGTAAACGACTTGTGTTTCTGGAACCCGGGATCAGTCTCACAAATGGGATCATCGGGGGTAGTTGGGACGGAAGAGAGCTGGAATGGACGTTAATCTGATCGTACCTAACATCGTGATGCGGCACACGTTCGGCCAATCCATGGCACGCCTGGCAAAAGATTAGGTTGGTATTCTGCGCAAATGTTTACGGGAGAGCACCTACTACTGCCATGCTATTACATACCTGAGAATCAGGTCATTTTCAGGTCACGTTCATGATCTTGAAATGGACATCTGCCCTTGGTCGGAAGTGTACATCATGTCACAGTCTGGTCCACGGTCCCGGTGGGTTTAGTTGGCGTTAGTAACCCTCAATCGCCGAAACCTAGCTTAGAGAGGAGGACAATTCCAACGACGTGGATCCAGACCGCCGGTGAACGGAACTGTCGGCGGCCGACCACTATAAACGGGAAGGAAGAGCCTGATAAGTCTGACTCGAGAGGGCACGTTTGCTATGACGACTCGGAGTGGAAGCAAAAGACAACTAATAGGCACGCCACATAGGCAAACTGAAATTTTTAATAACACTTCCACCAATTCAATAACGGTTATTCCAACTGTATATACATGCCGCTATCTGATTAAATTTTCGAAATTCTAACATTTAAACATTTGGACCGTCGGAAAAGTGAATTTGAATCGGTGCTAATTGGAGATTCCATATTTGGATATCGGAGTTGCTCTGTATTCAGCCCTTTTCTGTAATTAGATGTGTGAATAAAGAGAGAGATCAACTTGTAGGTGTCCGAAACAAACCTCGGATTGTCTTGATGGGATAGTCGCCGAGAATCTCCGGAATGAGGCAGCGTGCCGTGGAAAACGTGCCAGCATCCGCCACAACCCGAAACGGAGATAAGGGGGGGGCCTATCAGTTTCGTCGGACTTGGTAACGTTACCACGTTCCCACTGGCACTCAATAGCTTTTACTCACCCCTAGTGCATCTCAATTGGATTGAGCTCACAGTGGAACTCGGGTAAGAACCAGCATTTATGCCCTTGCTTGTTTAATAATTATCTGGATAAGTGGTTTTTCGTCCCGGAAATCTCCGGGTCAAGGGTAACTTCCAAGAGGTCCTTGATAAAACCAGCATCAAATGTATTCCTGCCAGAGGCCCGCTGGTGCTTGGCTTGCCTTTGGCGTTTTGTTGGGCAGGTCATGGCTCCTAAGGACAAAGTTTGGTACGGCGAAGGTATGCCCAACCCCAAAAGTGAACATTACGTAATATAGAGTAATTTACAAAAATGCATTAGTTTCCGTCCTTTCAGGCTATGTTTGTCGCTGTCAGCCAATGCCGCACATGTGGTCTCCCCTTCAGGCCCAGGGCCGCTCTACGGCTCGTCTGGTTCTTCGCACGGCCATGCTAAACACTAGCATAAGTAGGACGATCAACATGAGCTACATATCGAAGTTGCTCTGCCATGCTTTTCTCCTTGTTCTCTCTCGTCGGGCTCGCCGTCGCCTGCGCTGACAACGGGCTTCTCGCTCGCCACACTCATGTCCACGCAAAGCGCGAGTATCCGCAATTTCCGCTTACGCTGCCATACCGTCCTCTCCCCTGGGGTGACTTCAACGTGATCCACACCACAGACACGCATGGATGGCTCCTCGGCCATCAGAAGACCCCCTGGCCAGAGCCCAACTACAGGTGAGCTCCCTTCTTGCATCCGACGGGCGAAGTGCGCACCTGCTGGGCGACTACGTCGATGCTGACGGCCAGCGCAGCGGTGATCTCGGCGACTTTGCAAGCTTCGTCACGCACATGAAACAGATCGCCATCGTCAGTTCCCTGCTGTTTAGCATTCCGTCTCCTTGCTAACATGCAGCATAGGAGAAAGATGTCGACCTTCTCCTCGTTGATTCCGGAGATTTACATGACGGTGAATCATCCAAAAGTTCTCACCGGCTCAACATTTACCTCGCGTGTCGCAGGCACTGGCCTTTCGGATGGCTATCCTCCTGGTGGCGTGGATGCTCACGAGGTTAGCCCTATCTCCCGGGTCTACGAATTATGCTAATTGCATGTGCGAAAACAGTCGAACAAGTTCCTCGAGCGTCTTCCGTATGACCTGATGACTATCGGAAAGTAAGTCCAATTATGGTTCCTTCCGAGATGCACTTGGTGGATGCTTACTTCTCAACAGTCACGAGTTATATATTTATGCCGACACATATGACATGTGCGTACACCAAATTACAGTCTATGCCACACTGACCATGGACTCTAATACCCTTTATACATGCTCACTAACTCCACTCGATTGCCATGCACTGTTGTCCATCATATGGACCCTGACGATCATGGTATCCACTCCAATCGCGACCATTCAATCGGATCCTCGAAACCTGGACCCTCCGTGTCCATGTGTTGATAAACTTTCACGATCGATTCAATGACTTCATTTACTGCGTTGAGTTCGATAGGTACACCAATTTCGTTCCTCACCTGAATGGTCGCTACTTGTCGTCCAATGCCAATATTACGATTTTCAACTCTGATGGCGAGGCTGTGAGTGTGCCGGTTGGAAGTGAGTAGTCTCCCTATTTGGTCCCAGGTCGAGTCGTTTTTCCGATTGCAATGTTGCTAACCAAAGTTTCTGTGCAATTTGAACGACAGACCGCTATGTGAAGTTCACAACTAGGAAGTGCGCACCATTCCTTTATCTTTGCTAAACTATGGTCCTGCTATGATGTTTGCAACCTACTTTGCCTTATCCTTCCATCATGGCACTCTTTATGACTGATGTATTCTGTGCAGAGGTCGCAGTGTGACATCATTTGGCGTTCTGTACGACTTCACAGGCAACTCCGTTAATACCACCGTTCAATTCGTAGCCGATATGGTGAAGGAACAATGGGTAAGTGGCTCAATCTGTGTCGTTGATGACGTTCTCGATGCTTTTATCATCCTAGTTTGCGGAAGCCATCGCAGAGGAACCAGACGTATTCGTGCTGGTTGGGTACGCTCTATAACTCTCACGTGATCCCTTCTGACACGTGTAACAGTCATATGCCGGTATCTCATGATAACTGTAGGCGCGATGCGATTCATCTTGGAACCAATGTCAATAAGATTCAATTTCAGGGCCGGTTGTCTTTAATGCAATTCGGGCAGTACATCCTTACACACCTATCTTGATTTTCGGAGGTTCGCATTGTGGCTTTGGTGCACAAAATTGTTTCGACGTTTAACTGCGACATGCGCGCAGGTCACTCTCACATTCGCGACTGTCAGGAATACGATGGAAGGACGATGGCTTTGGAGAGCGGCCGCTACATGGAAACGATTGGTTCGTCAGTTACCCCTTGAAATTTAGCCTAACTTAGCATTCTACAGGCTGGATGAGTGCGTGCTTGTACCTGACACCATGATGGACACCACTGAGGCTCGCTAGGCGCGAACCTTGATGCTGCCATGGGCAACACCAGCAACATAACCTTTAACCGGAGGTATCTCGACCAAAACAGGGTTACGTACGAGGTACGCTGCCAAACCATATCTCATTCGGGAACATCTGGGATAAAACGATTTGTAGTACCACACCACGATGTCGAACTCTACTTTCGACACCATCCATGGCCGTATTATCACCTACGGCTTACAGCGGCTTGCTATCGATTTCGATCTATCCTACTTTTACGGCACTGCTCCACTGACTTATACCATGAATCAGTACGTCTTGACTCAGTATTGATGCTTGGTTCTATTACGATGTTACCCATAGGAACCCATACCCGTCGAGTGAAAACGTACTAACATTGTTCGTCGCAGAAGCTGCACCGGTCGCCCTTGCCATCAATAACACACGCGCCAATGTCCCCAACATCATCATCACCAACTCGGGCGAACTGCGCTACGACGTCTTCGCGGGACCGTTTACCAAGAACGACCAGCTCACGGCCGCGCCGTTCACCGATTTGTTCTACTACATCCCCAACGTGACGTTGAGCGTCGCGAACCAGGTTTTGCCAGTCTTGAACGGAGGGAGCAACGCCAAGCGTTCCGAGGTGGAAAAAGAACTATGGGGTCGTGGATGGGTCGAGAGCCGGTATCGCAATTGGTTGCAAGACATGCAGGAACGCCAAATCCAGACAGCCAATGCGACCGACCTGACGCTCGGATACGTCACCATCGACGTAAGCCGTCTCATTTCGCCTCGCTGAAACTGACTGCCCATCTCTTTTTTCTCCTCATCTCCGCTACAGGGATGTCCCGGCGCTGGCGATGACACGCTCCATATCCCACTGCCCTACTACTCAGTTCCAGACTACATCGCCTCCAATTCACCCAACGTGACCGGCGACACCCCGATCGATCTCATCTTTGTCGACTTTATCGAGAGCGAGGTGTTGCGCATCTTGAACTCGGTGCAGAGCACGACCAATTACACGTCGGCGGACGTGTCGCTGTACACGCCAACGTTGGCGGATGCGGTGCTGGGTTTGTACGCACAGGCCATGTGGAATTAAACAAGGACACGCGATCATGCCATGGGTTGTGGTCGTCATTCGTTTTGATTTATTGGAACGGGGGTTATCCACCCGGTGGTAATACATGACGCTTGTGTGACACAGTTTTTGTTGTGTGACTTGGCAAGCGAACGCATCGCATTAGGAATTGATGCGGAACTAGGGTATGACTATGTTGAGTATACGAAATACAGGAATGGAGGAAATGTGCGATCATTTTTATGTAAAAGATATAAATTAGAGGGAAAATATTGCGAATTGTTGGAATATGCAAAAAGAAGCCGAGGTTGAGTAGCCTGCCCCCGCGGACAGAACAGAAAGCCAGTAGGAGCAAGACAAGAGGAAAAAGAAAGATGAGAAGAAGTAAAATAAGAAGTAAAAGGCCAGCTTTCCAATGAACGAAATCAAACCACGCCAATACCTTGCCTCCATCACTCGTCCGTTCTCCGTTTCTTGGACGGTCTCTGCAATGGATCGACCTTGCGCGCATCCAGCACGCGCTGCAAGTCTCCATACATTGGTTGACCCACCCCCAAACACCCCGATCGACTATGGGCTCGATTACACGCATCCACACGCGCAAACTCGTGCTTGCACGTATGACACTTGACCCTGAATCCAATATGCGTCACGACATGACGCGCGATGCTCGTTCCCTTCATGTGTGGCCTCGGACAATCGCGCCACAAACAGCGCGTCGTCACCTCACCCCCGCGGAAGCCGTGAAACAGCGCGAGGTGGTCGGCGACGCTCGATTGGTCGCCTTCGATCCACATCCCGCATGGGGAGTGGGCGAGGTCCCAAAAGCATTCGTAGACGTGGATGAGTTTGTCTGGGCGGGAGAGGGCGGCTGTCCAGGATTCTTCGTCGATGAGGTGGCCGTCGCATCGGATGACGGAGCGCATAGGCGGTGTCGGTTGTTGTTGCTGTTGCTGTTGCAGTTGCTGCTGTGGTTGTTGGTCCGCGGGGATGGCCTCTGTGAGCTCGACAGCTGCTGCGGCATGAGGCATCGCGTATGCCGGTAGGTCGTCACTCTCCGACTCGGAACAAGGCGAAAAGTGGGAAAAGGAATTATCGGACGAACAAGATGCCTGATGAGGTGGTGGTGCAGGGTACCGGGGGAAAGGAATGATATTCGGGGGAAAGGAAGACGGGAAGGGAGGTGAGGTGCGCAAGGCAGGGTTAGTCACCGAGGACCAGCGACGTAGATGACGGGAGCCGGGCGGAGTTTTCTGGGAATTGTGACCGATCGAACCAGCCCTCCTCGGGGAGGATCGCGGACTTTGCCCTGGACTAGGGGCGACAGCCTGGGGATACCAGGTATGCGGTCGGTTGACGTGGTCGCCAGACGCGGCGTATTCAGCGGAGGATTGAAGGACTGCTCGGGGATCGCCAACAAAAGGCACTTGGTTGTCAATCAATGGCGGAGCAGACCCTGGCCTAGGAAGTTCCTCTGGGTGGGTGGCTGTACTGAAAGAAGGGGGCTCGCAAATGGGGTGATCGTGCGGTGAATGTGAGGACGAGTAGGGAGGAAAAGGCGTGGCAATAGCAGCTGCAAAGCGGTGATCGAGGGATATTATACGCTGGTGAGCTGCGTCTTGAAATGCACCGAGTGATTGCACAGTCTGGCGATCGAAGGGGTAGTGACTCGCAGATTCGTGCGCTGTCGAACGCGTCATCGCAGGTAGTTGGTCAGCATACGTGAACGCATGAGCGCAGTCTGCGCCCAAGAAGTCGTCATCGTGATACGCCGAGGGGGGTGAAGGACTCGTGATCACCCCGCCTGGAAAAAAAGACCCGCAGTCCACGTCCATAGAAGGTAATGGTGAGGGCAGGCCAAAATCGTAACTTCTACCAAACGGCCGGTCTGTAATCGCCATGCTAGTGCGACGGGCTGGTACCCGAGTGCCGACGCCACAATGAAGTGTAGTGAGCCCCGGCCTCGCGTCCTCGGCGATGGTACCCGCGTCGTTGATGCATTGGGACATGGATCCGCGAACAAGTGCGGGGTAATGTAGGCTGTGTTGTGAACTCCAGGAGCTGCCACCGTGAACGTAAGTGGCAAGCGTCAGACTCAATAGACTGACGGACGTACGAGTTCTCAGTGATGGCCGTTGGTGCATTTACAGGTTCATCGATGGACCCACACCCGTGGCCACCATATTGCGGAGTAAAGTGAAAGCCGCCAAGCTGGGCACACAGAATACTCCCTTGTATGTCATCCGCAGGATCGTTTTGATGCGGAAGACGAGGGAAAACAAACGTTCGGCTACTTGGCCCCTGTCCAAGATACGGCTCGGAGAGTGTTAACGCACGCTCGCGTGGACGATCAGTCAACTGTGTGCTGTAATTGAAATTTTGAATATTTATCAACACGTGGACGGCAAGGACGGACCTTGAGGGAAGATCATCACGTTGCACGTTACATATATGTGAATCGATGACATCTTCTGCAACGTGTTGTTGGTTGGGGTCAGCGGGGTAAGATCTCGCGGGTGCTGGTTGCGAAGGCGTCAAGGCCGAGCTAAACGGTGCTTGTATGCTGAGAAGAAGAGTCTTAGGAAAGTAGACCAAGCTCACCAGAGAGAAAAAGTCGAATAGTCGAGACCCGACATTATGGAGAGCAAGAAGAAATAGTGAAGTGAAGGGCCGGACGTTAAAAGGAGAGGCTATCCGAAGGCCAGAGTGTGGAGTGGAAATCGAGTTCTCTTTTGCAGTCAGTGGAACGACTTTCAAAAGGGCTTGGTCAAGGGTCAAGAGATCCAGGACCAGAAAGGTTCTTATACATTCCCCATTTATCGAATGCGGGGCAAGGCTGCACACTGCTGAGAGGAACATGGCTTCCCTACGCTTGCCGCGCTCCGAATGTCATGCAAATCCGAAGCAGGGTAACAACACGATTGGAACAGGTTGCAGGCAGGATTGCATGTTCCGGTGAGCGGCAAGGTGTTAGCGCTCCCGGGCCGTCAAGGCAGTGCACACAATGGCGTCATGTTTGAACATTTTGAGCCTGATATTGATCATCAAAAAAACCCTCTTCCTCAAAGAGTTTAACAGGTGTATGACATAGCACTTACGATACAATCACTTGAAAGCCAGCAGGACCAAGGCAATCGCAATGTGAACGGAAATTGCTGACCTCATCCAGCGGATGTGGCATTCATTTTACTGTAGAGAGACTGAGCCCGGGCGAGCACAGACACTCGAGAGCCACGAAAAGACTCAAAGGGGAACACATGGTTCTCAGCGGCCATGGCATGCCCGTGGAGAGCGAATGGTTTCCAGTAGTGTCGTATGCCCCTTGGCCCACAAGCGAGTGGAGGGCAGGCAAAGGTATGTTGGAATTGACGTAAAGCGGATCGCAGCGTGCCTTTCTCGTGGGCGAGCATGAAGCGATATCAAGGAGAGATCCGCTGATAAAGGTCCATGGACCTATGAGCGAAAAGTTGCATTCCGCGGAGGACACTGATGAAACAGCGTTGTGAAATGACAAGTATGATGATAACTGGTTGCCGGTGACGAGGTGGATGATACGCAGTGCTGGACGCACGACATTGGTTTCACAGCGCCCCGACGAGTACGGCGGGCGCAGAGAGTAACATCAAGATGACGAGTGCATGGACAACGGGTGGCAGACAATTAGATTCATACAGCGGGACACACTGGAATAATGAAATGGCTCTGCAAGTTGTCGGAGAACGGCGTCATTTGGTTGATGAGATCCACGCAGACCATCGCCACCTGGCTCCGCTCAGAACTGTGACAGCGGACGCTGTGAGGGGTGACGTCGCGACAAGAGTACGGGTAGATACTTTTTACGCGACCTCCAGTCGGTAGACTCATATGCGACCTCTTCGTACGGGTGTATCTGGAACCAGGTCACTCGAGGTGACAAGAATGGAGAGGAAGGATGTACCTCTTTCAAAGCTTGGATTGCGTTGGTTAGCTCGGCTTTTCCACCTTGGTCATGAACTAGAACTTCGACTGTCCTCATCCACTTTTTCCAATATGTTTGTGGAGCCCAGGGTCGGATGTGCGTTTGGACCGGGCTGGGAGGAGATCATGTTGGGCGACATGACATGACGAGTGGGAGAGCGACCCACCTATGCCGGGGGTGATGAGTGCATATGGTTCGTAGTCGCCGATTTTTTTCCGATGTAGAGTGGATACATTGAGAACAACATTGTGCTGTTTCTGGGTGTGAAGAAGACGAGTTTGAAGCGAACTGAGGACATGGAGGACTGTCTTTTGTAACGCTCGCTCAAGGCGTCGAGATCGGTCTGGGCTGAGCCCTGAGCGTTGTGTTTGTCCTGAACCTTTGCACCCCAGAACGAGGCCCCTCCCTTTGTTTTAAACTCCGTTGACCACATGAACTTGTCCCTCTACAGCGTCAGCGCCTTCATTATCCTCGACAGCGAGGGACACCGCGTGCTCGCAAAATACTACCGTACAAAAGAACCCCAGTCACAAAAAGACCAGCGCACGTTCGAAAAGGGCCTATGGCAGAAAACAAAGAAGCCAGGCGGTGCGACCCTCGTCACCATACTCACCTTCTTCACCCTGCTCACCCACATGCCCACCAGGCGACGTGATCCTCTTTGACGGCCATCTCGCCGTGTTCCGCCACTCGCTCGACCTCATCTTCTATGTCATTGGCGGCCCGACTGAAAACGAAATCATGCTTTACACCGTCCTGACTGCGCTGTTTGATGCGGTCTCGCTGTTACTGCGCAATCAAGTCGAGAAGCGTGCCGTGCTGGAGAACCTCGACTTGGTTCTCTTGTGCCTAGACGAGACCATTGACGACGGGTAAGTGTTTGCCGTCATATCATACACGCGTCCGTCTCATTTCCGTCGACAGCATCATTGTCGAAACTGACTCGACGACGATCGCTTCTAGAGTCAGTCGTCCGAAAGCCGATACGACCGAAATCGTGATCAACGAGCAAACGATCATGAGCGCGTACCAGACAGTGAGGGAAAAGGTGCAGCAAAGGATCCAACAGCTCTAGCCTACTTGTAGACCTCGTCAATCTATCGTTTTTCCCGAACCCATGTTCTCACACAAAGGCATTATTCTCTCCGCCGAGGCGTGTTCCCAACTTGAATAGAGATGTGATACGCGTACAAGATCAATCAGATGGGTGTAAAGTACATGTTGGACCTGGTTCCGCCTCCGACACTTGTATCGTACAGCCATTCCTGTTATGCAGTTATGCACACCCGGTGCAATCGTTGGTGATCATCTCCCCTTAATCATACAACAACCAGTCGAGATCGACTGGTAACCATCTCTCCGTCATCCGAGCGTGGTCGCGATACGTGGTGATCATAGATGGAGGGATAGACTGTCATGTCCCATCAGCTAGTTGGACCTGTGCCTATCACCAAATGCTGCTTACCCTGCTTTGAGGTCGATGCGAGTCAAAAGCTCGTAAACTGCTGCACCCGACGCTGCGACGACGGTGAGGGCCGTGGCCATTCGTTGTAGGGTGGATATGCTATCGTCTGAGAGGGTGAAATCGGGGTGCTCGTAGATGGTGTAGGGGCGCATGATGGAGGTGTTTGTGAAGAGAGATGGATGGCGGTGGGTCGAATTTTGTCTCTTATGCTTTTGGTTGCGATCTTGGCGGAGCTTGACACTATTTTGATGTCTCAGTTTTGTGTGCAACTAGCGCCACTTGTAATCCGGCTACTTGTCACAAAGGAGGGAGGAATGATGGACACGCACTGCATGCGCTTTTATACTGTACTGACCCCGAGGCTGACGTCCACACGTGTACGGTCCACCCTGTACGTTCTGTTCCCGAAACGTTTCGCAAGTTTGCCGGGAGAACCATCTCGTCACTTCCCGGTGGCGAACCTAGACGCAATCAAGCTGGAACGTTAACTGTGGCAGTTTGCTTTCCCGCGATACTTTAGTCCCATCGAGCCAGCATGTCTCACTCGCTTGGGGATCCCTTTGGGCGATAGTGCGGGAAAGACCACATCTCTGCATTCTTTTTCCCGTCATATCGCCGAACGCAGGCGCTTTTCGCACATTCACAACACCGCCTTAGGTACGTGCGATCTGTGCGGGAGGGAACTCCAGTCCGAATACTTCCTATAATAATTCCGGCGATTCGGAACCAAAGTACGATGATACACCCGGGTGATGGGATGCTGAGATGCTGAGATGCCCACAGCCTGGGAGGCGGCCATCCTGTATATACGTGGCATCACCGTTGGTCGACGTTGTGCAACACATGTGCATTATGCTGCCATTGATGGAACAATCGAGTTGTTGCAGCGATTGTCGTCACTGACTCCAGCATGGGCAACTTGTTGCACGCACGCATCCTGGGAATACGCGAGAGGCGAATATGGCTCATGACTGAACCGATCTCCGTGACAAGGGTGCGCTAAATTCGCTAGCGTGCTGGACGTCCTGCGCAGACAAGGACAAGACAGTAGTAATCATGAACCATACTGATACTGACGAACGTTCCCCGGTCCGGCTAGACTGCGAACGTAGGTTCTGTTCCATATGGTCGCACACATGTCAATAACTCCCGGTTCAGTATCAGTGACTGCGCTATGGAACGTTCTCCAGGCTGACGCTTCCTAAAGTGTCACAGCCGCAATATCGCGCATTTAGAAACGCCACATGCCGGCGGCCCCCCTCGAAAAGGTTATACTCAGTATGCACTTGAGGTCATATGGATGAATTTCCCGGTACCTATCCGCATGTCATTTCGTTGTGACCCTTAAGGCATTGACACCCGTACGGTCATTCTGAGCGCGGGCCTCAATTGGATTAGCCGAATTCCTTGAGGTTGCCTCGATGGGGTCAAGACAAATAAGACGATGGGCATGCATTGGACGTATTTATAAGACATGATGCATGACAGACGGGTATCGCGCACACGTTGATTGAGATTTCTTCCCCTCCGCCCCTCTTTCGGGGCAAAGGCTGAGTGGTCGACTATCCCAAACATTTCGACTCATGCGCCTGGGCTTTCTCAATCGACCAACTGACCCGATCAATTCGACATCGCCTCGCTTCCTCACCATTCATTCATTCATATTGTAAGCGCGTCATTCCAAAACAAAAAGGCTAGTAAGGCCCCTGGAGCTCAAGATAGCTTAAACGTCGAAGCGACCCAGCTGACTTTTAAATTGCCGTGCCGCACTGCATTTATTATCCGGTTGGTTGATAAGATACGGGAGATACATTGGTCATATGATAGCAGTGACGCGCGGGCCGCGCTTGCTTGGTATCCTTTCCTAAGGGGGACGATGGGCGACGTTTGATAGACAGGGCGGGCTCTGCAGGCGCGGTTGCGCCCGTGGTCATGGAGCAAGAAATGCTTCCGGGAACCCTGCTTAAATAAGGACTTCCCACGGGATTTCGTGGATTCTGTCTCGTTTGCTACTTCGTCCAATTGTTTCAATCTGGTTGGTTCGCAAGCAACAAACAAAGGCTTCCACCGACGCTAGCCTGTACCATGTGTTTTTGTCGGCATTGCTGCGATGCGGACTAACAGCGCAGAATATAGTCCCTTTTCCTCCTTTCTTCTTCCGGGGATTTGTTGTAGCAACGCATCCTTAGCAACTAACCTGACACTCGCAACTCTGACATGACGTGCCAGCGTGGCCCAATTCCGCAAAAAGCTGACAAGTATTAATTGCTATGTGGCCGTTGTCTCCGTGATAGGAACTTGGAAGAACATGTCACGAATGCCGCCTGCAGATAAGACTTTGGTGTGTCCTTTGTAAGTTGAAGATGAAGCTGATTGTAATATTGGAAGGCCTGGCTGGTCATTTGCGCGCGATTACTAGTAGGTGAACCATACCCGGCTTCCAAGTTCAAATGTTACAAGACACTCTTCCGAAATTGAACGTTGTCACATTGTCCGTCCCTGTTTCATCAACTCGGAGCAGACTCGAGGTGGTCAATTTAATTAGGCTACCGGTTCATTCCGGACAGGTCCTAAAAGCTGCTTATGGAAAGCACTGTGCAGAAAGAAACCAATATGTAGTGATCATGACCCCGTCACCTGTTTCTGACCATGCATTTTCAGATCAATTTTTCATACTCCACATTGGGATCTGGAACCGAGATCAGGATTAGCTTCAACATGTTCGTTTGAACTCCGCCGGTGACCAGTAAGACCACTTGCGGGACGCATAAAAGCATGAGGTCGCGGTGCACTTTCGATCCAAGCCTCAGACATTTGGGCCATCTATAGAGCATCTGTTCCAATCATGCGCTTCAATTCCGGGCTCATCTCCTGCTTCTTGCTCGCTTCTGCAGTTCTGGCGGGTTCCGACCAATCTCAGCAGCTTAACCTACTTGAGAGGTCTCCTCAGATGTTCGACAATACGGGCTGGGCTGGTGCTCGCTTGGGCGATAATGACGTGTGTTGTCGATCCCTTGGAAAATGTCTCGTTTGAATTTATCCTTTCTTGTTTTGACAGGGAACGTTCAATTCCATTACTGGCATTCTCGTCGCCCCCACACTTTCGGGTGATCCTGGCTCTGCTGTTGCTGTGTGGATGGGTATCGACGGCGATGGTGACGTAGACGGATGCCAGCACTTCTTCATCAGCGGGATTCTCTCCACTGTAACCTCAGGTGGGACCCAACACCAAGGTACGGCGATGTTAAACCATATATCCACATTCTATCTCACCGTTTACCGTCATTGTTGTGGATGCATATAGCTTTCATGAGATGGTTTCCTCATCCCCCGGTTGACTTCCCTTTCGACATCGTTACTGGAGACCGCGTCCAAGTCACGTTCAATGTCTCCGACTGGATGATAGGTTCTCTAATCTTCAATAATCTCAGCCGTGGTCAGTCCGTCACCAAGGATTTCAAATGCACTTCCTATCTTTGTGGGAGGTTCGCGGAGTGGATGGTCGGACGTGTCGCCGCAAATGGAGTGGATGTTCCTCTTGCCAACTTTAGCAGGCTAACCATTCAGAGTGCCTCGGCCGGCGCTCGAGGTGGTCCTTCTTTTGGGCCTGGGTCCACCAACCTCGGGCTCGTCAACCTCTATCAGATGAAGACCGATCATGGGGTTGTGGCCAAACCCGTAGCCGACAGTGATACCCTAGTCGTTGACGCGTAGATGGTTATGTAGGCCGACAAAGAAGGTGAAAGGGAAGGAAGGGTGTTTGGCTGCTTTGCTGTATCTCCTAACAACACATCGAATCACAATTTACCCTGTATGCTTTTGTGCGAATGGTTATACCTCAAAAAATTAGTTTCTTTGCGGTTCAACGGCCCTGTGTACGAAGCTCGTCTAGTTGGATGCCCTACCCTACCTGATTTGTTGGGAACCTTGGGAGGGACCCAGTTCGACGAACAATTCCGCATTATAAGTAAGCGCGGCGAGGATGAAGATCGGAACAGCGTGCAGCTCCCGCTCCTGCTAGTGCTTCAAGTCGGCGGGTTTATGATTGTTGACAGCGCTGTTGACTCGTCGACACGCATTGATTGTCTGACCATCACCTGTATCACATTATCGTCGGCATAGGCAAGGACTCACGGAGAAAAGTGCAGACTGGTAGCCGCTCGAGCAGCGCCGACACAGAGCGGCTCGGGAATATATGCCGTCTAGTCTGCCCCTGCATTCCATCTTGATTCCATCCAACAAGGTTCTCCACTGGCACCCGCCCTCAGGCCCGTCCGCCACAGCAATGACATCCCCTGCTTGAAAATGAATCTCTTCGTCGGTCGCTCCAGAAGAATCGTATATCGCCCTGACTGGTCTCAAGAGGAAGGGTTAGCGACCAGCACAAGTTGCGGCCCGGACGGAAACGCAAATATGCACCCTAAAACAAGATCGCTCCGAGTCGGGACTCGGGATTCTACCAACCAGCCCATCCGCGACGTACGTACAAGCCACGCTACCACCCGACGTCACTATACTCCTTCCTCGATCCTCGATGTCTATTGCACTGTGCAGATTATGTCGGTGACGGATGAGGCAAGAACCTTTGGATTTTAAGCTGATCCGTGAGAGATCCGAGTCCTCGAGCAAGGATCTGAAGGTTGCAGCTGTAGTACGTGAGCGACGGTCTGAAACTTATCACAAGCAAACGCGATGGATTCGAAGAACAAGGGCAGCAGCGATCCTGAAAACAACAAAGAGCAGTAGCATTGACATGATATAATAAAATACTATAAGCTCCAGTTCGTCCACTAACGTGACCGTGACCGTGGGAACGGGTCTCCTCAATCGATCGCCGACGTCAGGAAGCGTGCGTGTGCAACGCCCTGTCGAACAGACGGCAGGCCCGTAGTGTGGTGGTGTGTGCCATTGTCATCATCTCATCTGTCGTTCGCGAATCAGTCGTCCTGCAGCGAAACCGAGGGACCCACCTTCTCTCCTGCCCATGCTCAACCACGAGACGTGCGGACGACAGGGGTACCCCTATAGCTCCAAAACGACGTCATACTCGTTCGTTCACTATGATAGCTTTCCCTCATTTTCTCTCACTTGGAAAATTCCATGGTGAGTTCATGCAACATCAACGGAATCGGCCTTCAAAATGGTCGTACATTTCAGTACGCACCTGCCCTGACCTCACTCTCCACTGCTCCGTTCTCGATCTGTGGATTGATCCATTCACACATGGACAGCTCTATACAGCTCTTTCCCGTGTTTGACATCGAGCACACACACTGGCCCTCTTTTCGGAATCACACCACATAACTCACAACAAACCCACATAGTTGCTTGGGGCACACATGTTGCCCAGTCTCTCTCCGCCCAACAATTCCCCACTCCACCACCCATTGTCGGGCGCGTCTACTACAACCATGATATCCCCCGCTTGGAAATCAAACTCTTCATCGATCGTCGCAGTTGACTGCCACCGAGATGAATACATCAGCAACCAGGATAGCATCCGAAAAAGCAACCCTAACACGCACCATTAAATAGAACCCTCTGACCATCGTCTGTATACATCCTCGTTGGAGGAGGCAATCGCGGAGGTAACCGTTCGAGCGGTGCGGACACACAGTTGCTTGGAAACATACGTCGCCTAGTCTGCTACTACCCATCCTCTGGATGATATCCTCCACTTTGAGGTCCAAATTTTGGTCGATTCTTGCAGAATAATCGTACAATGCCTTGACTGTCATCGAGATCAACAGCTGGTTAGTGACCAGTACAACATTCAAGACGGAAAAGTAAACACACCATAAAACAAGATTGACCGACCATCGTTGGTATACGTTTTGTCGGTGAAGACAAGTGCGGCGGCAGCTGCTCGAGCGGTGCCGACATAAAATTACTCGGGAACATGTGTCGTCCAGTCTGCCTCGGCGGTTTATCCACCAATTCCAGCACCTTATTCGTACCTTCCTCGCGAAGCAAGGAGTAGTAGGAATGCTAGGCGCCGGCACTTGCAGGTGGATGATGGATGATGGTACTATATGTGGGGCCAACATCACACTTGCGACTGTTCCAGGATACCTCGCTACTCACGGGATCAAGAACATAGAAGGCAACCATTGCCTGCAGTGCAACTGGCTGGGATGCCGACTCAGAGGCGACAAAGTGGCGATGAACCGCGAAAGCATTGTGCGCCACGTGCGTGAAAAGTGCTTTGATTGCAAGCGTACCTTCTATTAGGATCAGGTGTGGATTGTTGTTCGTTTATGACAAAACTCGACGCTCATTCACTATGAACTTGTCCACCAGATGACCAAGTCACCGATGGTTCTGCACGAGATTCCTGGGAGTTGGGGTTCGTCCGTTTGATGGATTAAATGACCTCTACTTACATATCTTCCTACTAGTGTGGGTTGTGCTCGTCCCAGTGTTGTACTACCATTTCCTCGTTCCTCGGCACGAGACCACCGATGATTCAAAGCTTATGGTGGCGAGAAACGTCGTATGGTAGTCTATGACAGGCCTGACCTGATGGTATATCCATAGAAATTGTTTCGTCAATGTTATTCAACTAGACCACCTCATACAGAGTCGTTGCTAGATTCATCTATCGGATCCATATAAACACCCTCGAACGGACAAACACAAATTTCTAAAGCATTATTTCACCGGCAATATTACTTTCACTTAGATCCAACTATCAAGCTTTACACCTTTTGATCATGTCAGGTTGTGCTTACTACGCCAGATATTGCCAACGCTGCCGTGTAGGCCGATAAAAAAAATGAAGGAAAGCTCTGACCATTGTCAAACACGTTGCGTGGTATCCGCCTTTTGGGTAACCCAGTATGACACGAGCATACTACACACATGCATGCATACCACCTCACGGAACAGTTTCAACGAAACACCAGCATCGTCTGATCATAAAAAAACAAAAGCAACAGGAATATAGCATCGTCATCGTCATCTACAAGACCGTCTCCATCCGACTCATATTTCTCAAGTGGCACGTACACGGTACCACTCGAGAGACCAAGTCAAAGGTACGGGGGACGTGGCACTAGCGAGTGGACACCGACCCCCGGATATCCCCTCTGCTCGTCGGACGTGGCGCACGGTCCGACATACGAGTTTGCTCGGCTCCGAGGTTCACCCGAGAAGGGACGCTGATACCCACTCACAACTTGCTCCACGGGTATGTTGGACGTCGAAGGTGGTACCGAGGGTGGTGGTGGTGCCGCGAAGGCAGCTTGGGGCGGGTTGGGCGACGCCGAACGTGAAGAGGGCTGTGCGAGGGGGTAAGACCCAACGACCACCTCTGCCGAGTTACGGAAGTCACGTGGCACAGCTCGACGACGAATCGTGTTTCTTCTCACTGTCCCACTGGCAGCCACCGCCGTGCTCAGCTCTGCCATCTGTTTCACCAAGGGATCTTGTTCTGCCACCGGAGGCGACGCTCGCGCTTGAGTGGCCTTTTGTTGTTAAGGATCCTTGTTCGGATCAACATCCCACGTGCGATCGCCGATGACGAGCTGTGTGTTGGTCTATGTGGTGGCGACGCAAGCGCAACATGGCGAGCAGGGCTTACAGGACAAGTACTTTATAGTGGCTTCAAAGAAAGTCATATCACAAGGTATCGTACAAAGTAAAATGCGTGCGGCGCATTCCCTATGCAATTCATAGTGTAAACAGATACAGCAAAGCGACAAACACCCCTGCCTTTTCCTTGACATTCTCACTCGTAATTCAGATACGTGACCCAGAGTGGACTCTCGTTGAAGGCGATGGTAGAGCTCATGGTTGCATCGTTCCCTTCAGCGTTCTGACCACGATTCCGCAAGAGGGTGGCCCCATAAGGCTGGTAAGAAGCACCACCTCGGGTTCCAGCGCTGGCACCCGTAAAGATCACCGTGCCAAAATTAGCGAGGGTATAGCTGCCACCTCTGACGATCCACCCCGCGGTCTGCCCACAAAGAGGAACACTGAGTTGGACGTCCCGGTCGACGGAGCGATGGTTGGTGAGGTTGTCGATAAACACACGGCCTGTCGTTGCGTTGAAAGTAATGATCTCGAGTTGGACGAAATCTCCAACAGAGATGGGGATGTCAAGAGTTTCAGGGCTGAAGGAGTCAGTAGAGTTGAAAATGACGGCTGGAGACAACAGATGAGACAGGTTGTGGGTACATGGTTTACCATCTTCCTACCTTCAATATAGGTAGACCCACTGGGTGAAGCATGGAAGTTGAGCCCGAGCCCAATCATGACATCATTGGGACAGTCGGCGTAACCGTCGATAGTGACTAGCACATCGGCAAAAGAGTCAAGTCCATTTACACTTGCCACATTTGGAACGGCAAAAATGGCATGAACATAATTGAATGTTCCCTGTCGAAACAGGCGAGGATGAGATCAAGCAAGACACGGCTCAAGAGATCGACAACACACAGGTTCCAGAGTCCAGACAGCACCACTCCGGTAGCTAGAGTCAACAACGGGAGAGTCGGAAGACCTCTCCGGAAGGTTAAGCTGCTGAGGCCGGCGGGCATTCGCCAGAACTGCAGAAGCGAACAAGAAGCAGGAGATAAGCACGGGATTGAAGCGCATGATGTGTAGCTAGATGTCTGAGACTTGGGTTGAGAGTGCAGCGCGACCTCATGCTTTTATGCATTCCGCAAGTCGCCTTACTTGTCACCGGTGGAGTTCAAGCGAACATGCGGCAAGCTAATCTCGGATGCAGATCCCACAGTTGAGTATGAAAAACCGGCCTAGCAATGCTTGGGAACAGGTGACGGTCCCACTACATATCGGTCTGTTTTTGCACGGTATGTACTTACCATAAGTGAGTTTTAGGACCTGACACGTCATGCCAGATGCTTGCGGATGTCAAGTTAGAACGATGGTCAGTTGCCAAGGATACATTGCCAGCGCAAAGCAACGGAAGAAGAAAAAGGTGGCAAGACTCCCGTTGCTCCGACGCGACGGTGTTATTTAGTACGTCCACTCCTGTCGCCACTTCAAGGGACCAGCCCGCTCATTTAATCCCATATTCGTTGTCGCATGTGCAAGCGTGTAAGCACATGGTATTTGTGTGCATGCCTCCGCCGTTGACGTTTCCCTTCCCTCGCAAGCACATGCACGTGCGAATGAGCATCAACAGCGCTATCAACAAAACTCGATCAAAACAACTCGGTCCGTGCTACCAGCATGGCTTGGGGACGAGAGACGACGCAGACAGGGCTGTACGTACGACAAGCGGACTCGACCCAAAGTGAACGTGCCGGTGCTCGCTCGCACGTGCATACGCTGGCGATGACAGAGTCATGAAACGGAAACATCACGTGGGACCATGCCAATCTACAATTGACATGGCCTTTAGCGAGCCCCAAAGCTACCTTTTAGGCAACCAAAAAAGGAAGCACCTGTCTAAGTGTCGCATAGAGCTACAATCAACCAACAGGAGGGCTTGCTCACTTACGAAACAGTTGTGAAACCCGCTGTCCATTTTGACTGCTTTGCAGATAGGCTGTAGTTACACATGCGACAAATGAATGAACAGCCTGAGGGAATTACCAAGTGCTGTTGAGACATCCTTCCGAAATTGAAGGATCCGTCCCTGTTTCATTAACTCTACCCGAGACGGTCAATTGGGTTACTTCCTCTCAGGCTGACTGACAGATTCCGATTCTGCATATCTGCTACTATTATGGGACCACCTGGCCCACTAGTGGTTCCGTCGAGGCCATTTACTGATAAGCCTACTCCTACCGAATCAATGTTACAGTCGTACAAGCGGACAACACGGACAAACACGACCACACGGTAACAAACGTCCTCCTTGTTCAAGCCCCCCGGTGTCGGCATCATCATCATCATTAAGAGTATGAGTGGCGGAATACAAAGGATTTTGCAGCTTGTAGGCAGAATTAGATTCCATTCCTCGGTACTTGTCCTGATGCTGAATCTCGCCGTCACTAGATCCACCGAAACCATCAGAATTCGTAGTCTTGAACCTTCCGTTTTGGTACCCTCGCTACACTCGGGATCTGCCGATTACGGAAGCGTTTGTTTCGGGCATGCCCGCCCCTTCCTAAAAAGTAACGTCGAGTATCGAGACCACAGAATTCGGATTCTCCCCTCTAACGCGACTGTCGACGACCGATATTGGCGATAAGCCTACTCAATCGACTCTTTATCGCGGCTTGTCCTCCGAACTCGCCATCTAGTAGCGAATCCCTCACAATTGTAAGATCAAACCAACCATTTAAGCCGTGCACTTGCGCGTCTACCACAGCAATGATATCCCCGGCTTGGAAATCAAACTCTTCATCGATCGTCGCAGTAGAGTCGTGCATCGCTTTGACTGCCACCGAGATGAATGCGTCAGCAACCAAGATAGCACCGGAAAAGGGTATGCTAACACGCACCATAAAATAGAACCCTCTGACCATCGTCTGTATACATCCTTGTTGGTGGAGGCGACCGCAGAGGTAACCGTTCGAGCGGTGCGGACACACAGTTGCTTGGAAACATACGTCGCTAGTCTGCTACCACCCACCCTCGGGATGATATCCTCACTTTGAAGTCCAAATTTTGGTCGATTTTTGCAGAATAATCGTACAATGCCTTGACTGTCATCGAGATCAACAGCTAGTTAGTGACCAGTACAACATTCAAGACGGAAAAGTAAACACACCATAAAACAAGATCGACCGACCATCGTTGGTATACGTTTTGCCGGTGAAGACAAGTGCGGCGGCGGCGACTCGAGCAGTGCCGACACAAAATTAACTCGGGAACATGCATGTCGTCCAGTCTGCCTCGGCGGTTTATCCACCAATTCCCCGCGCCACCACCCATCCTCGGGAGTGTCCGTCACCGCAGTGAACCCCCGCTTTGAAATCAAATTCTTGGTCGATCGTCGCAGAAGAATCATACAGCGCCCTGACTACCAGCGGGATTAACTGTCAGGACCGGTCCAACGCGCAAGATGGGAACGCAAGGACGCATCGTAAAACAAGACCGGCCGACCGTCATCCTTCTGCGTCTCCGTCGACGGAAGCCGCTGCCCGCTTGGTGCCGCCACAAAGTTGCTTGGAAACACGTGTCGTCCAGCCTGCCTCGTACCAATTGCCCGCGCCACCACCTACCCCGAGGCGTGTCCGAGACTGCAATGATATCCCTTGCTTGGAAATCAAACTCTTCGTCGGTTTGTATGTCGTCAATATCAATGTTTAGCAACCAGCGCAACCCTCAAGATTACTTATTTAAAAACAAGATCGGCCGACCGTCGTCCGTATACATCTCCGTCGGCGCTGACGACTCCATCCCTAGACTCGTCAGTACACCGTATCGTGTCTGGTATCAGTGGAACAAGCAATGTAGGGGTGATGGGCGACGTCTACATGAAAACCCAAAGGGCGCTTCATGTACAGCCCTTGCTGTCTACTCTTGACAATCTTTTTCCGCGCAAGCCTTAGTTGGTTTGCTGGGTGAACACTTTACAACTTCCTTCCCGGTGGTTAGGGCTCGGACAGTATACACCGGACTGGAATTCACCACAAAGCTGGGAAGACTGAACGGCTCACATCAACTCACATGGCCAGAAAGGCGGCTGAGAGTCAGTATGTATGCGTCAGAAGTGAAGGAACGCGTGCAATATAAACCGCGTCTGTGATTTAGATGTTGGGAAAGGCAACGAGGTTATCGAGGAAGGAGATAAGATATAATAGCGTTGGATAGCCTGGTTGATAGCCAAGATAACGACCACACACCTCCAATTTCTGCTCGCTACCTCATGGATAAGTATGGGTTATCTCGAAGTCTTTTTACCGGCATTGCTACGATGCGGACCAACTGTATGGTCATGAATGCCGTCTGTCTGTAAGTCGAAGATGAAGCTGATTGTACAACCGGAATGCTCAACCTGGCTGGTATTTGCTCGCGAATAGGTGCGATTATGTCGAATCCTCGAATGGTTAATCTACAAGACACCCTTCAATTAAAGGATGTCACATTGCCGTCCCTGTTTCATCACACACACGAGGTGGTCAATCGGTGCCGGGTCTTCCTACTGCCCGTCACCTGTTTCTGATCAACCATTATAGGCACCGAGATTACAACACAATATTATATGAAGATAAATGTGACATACCAATTTTGACGTCGTCAGCTTAATTTTGGTGTGTACTAAGACGACTTGTGAAATGCATAAAAGCATGTGGTCGTGCTGCACTTTCGATCCGTGCCTCGGACATCTATAGATCTAGTATCTTCGAGTTGACGTTCAAGTCATGCACTTCAATTCCGTGCTCATCTCCTGCTTCTTGTTCGCTTCTGCAGTCCTGGCGGGTCCCCTCCAGTCTCAGCAGCTTGACCTTCTTGGGAGGTCTTCTCACACCCCTGCCGCAGTCTACGCCCCTCAAATTTTTGGTGGTGCTTTCTTGGAACAAAATAATGTGCGTTGTCGATCTCTTGAACCTTGTCTTGCTTGATCTCACCCTTGTTGTTTCAACAGGGATCGTTCAGTTACATTCACGGCATTTTCCCCGTTCCCAACGTGACTAGTCCAGCTGCATCTGAATCTTTTGCCACCGTGGCGATCGTTATGGACGGTACTGACAGCTGCCCCGGTGGTGTCTACCTTCAAGTAGGAGTCAGCTTTCATGCTCGATGCAATGGGACCACCGAAATTCAAGGTAAGGGGATGTTAAACAATGTATCCACGACTTGTCTCACCTTTTCTTGGTGTCGGTATAGCTCAGTATGAGTGGGGTCCTGACTCTGCTCAAAATCTCACGGTCCCCATCTCTGTTGGAAATTGGATCGAACTCACTCTCCTTACTTTCAACGAGACGACAGGCCACGTCTATATCTCCATTTTGCAGACTCCGGGCATTGTGTGGAGCCCCAGTTTGTCCGACGATAGTCCAGTCCAATCCAGTCATCCTCTTTGTGGGAAGAGCGCGGGGTGGGTCGTCAAAGGTATAGTCGAACAAGGTAGCCAGACTACCATTGCCGACTTTAAAACGGTGACCTTCACCGGTGCCAGCGCTGGAAAACGAGATCAAGAGCTTCAGGGGCCTTTTGGGGCCAATACCGTGGAGTCTTACTCCTCGAAAGTAAATACCAGTACCACCGTCTACGACAATAGTTCGCTCTCGATATCGTATCTGCAAAAGGGCTAATGAGAACGCGAAGGGAAAGGGGGGCTGTTGGTCGGTTTGGTGTATCTCTTTACACTATGCATTGCGGAGGGAACGCGCCGCGGCCGCTAGACACTCTGATCCATATCCTACCCTCTCTCTATGGTACTAGGTTTCTTGACTGACTCCCTTCCACATCGTGCGTCATAGATGACGTTCTGTTGCTTTTTTTTGCCTTTCTTTCATTCACTTCCTGAAGATTTACAATGAGCCGCTAAGTGCTTGTCCTGTGTATAAAGCCTACCTTTCCGCACTGTAAGTAACCGCGTCGAGGATGTCATCGAGAGGGCGTGCATCACCACACTGATGTCCCCCACTTTGAACTCAAACTCTTGGTCAATCGTCGCAGATGAATCGTACAGCAACCCGACTGCCACCAAGATCGACGGTCAGGACCGCCCCATTGAACGCCGAAGATGGGGACGCACCCTAAGACAAGATCGGCTGACCGTTGTCCGTATACGTCTCTGTCGGGGCTGACGACGCCATCCCCAGACGTGTCGGTATACCGTATCGTGTTTGGTACCAGTGGAAAGGCGATATGGGCCGTGATGGGGCGCCTTCTACGTGAAAACCCAAAGGGCGCTTTATGTACAACCCTTGTTGTCTACTTTGATAATTTGTTCCGCGCAAGGTATCGCTCTGTGTGAATATTGATGCATGCGCAGGCACGTGCGTAACACACAGTGAGGGTGGATTTGCAATGTCTTCGAGCACGTGCGGTGGGGACGAGGGATGACGCGGATGGGGCGATGGCAGAAGCGCACTCGGAGGACGAAGGCGCTGGTGCGAGGGATGAAGGAGCAACGTGGACGGCGGACATACACGGGGCAAGTCAGGGAGAATAGCATACCAGGGGTGGATAGGGCATATGTACGTGCTTGAACAATGAATATGGGATGGGGGAGTGGCCAAATAAACGAGTGGACCTACAAGTACCTGCGTGTGAAGACGACGGCCGGCCCAGCTTTACAGACTCCTGGATCCAAGTAGGCGAGGGCCAGAAGATTGAACCTAAACAACGCCGTGAAGCGACCTTCAGTGCCATCGCACGAACTTCATATAGCATACCTTTTGCGCGTACCCTGCTGAGGGTACTTATAGTATATGTAAACCCCCCATTACTTGTCTCCCATTATGTCGATGCGTCTTTTCTCTCTCTCGCTCTGGTTCCAACACAACTCCCATGCGAATGTGAGCGCGAAGACCAAAATGTACTTGTGCACATCAATGTTTGGATGCAAACGGGTGATGGGCGGGCTGAAGGGCTTTACGTACGCCATGCATGACTGTTGGGCGAGTGACTGGGGCCGACATGGCTGCGGGTGCTCCTGTGTTTGAACAACATTAAGTATCGATGTGGTTCAAACACGGGACGTGTACCTGTTTCAGAACCTCCCCTCCCCTCCGTGGCAGTCGGGGATGCCCCCATGCTCGAATCTCGATGGTCTCTTGAAGATGAATGTGACAGGTAGTTGATACAAAGCCAATTCCTACACCTAAAAAATTGGTTTCAGGATGGGTTTCTTTACTGTTGGCGCTGGATGCTGTTCGGAGGGATTGAGATGCCATTTCGCTACCGGCGAAAAAATTGGTATGCCCGCAATTTCGACAAGCAACTTGATTCCGCACTGAAAGAACCCCGGCGAAGATGAAGATCTTCAGAACTGCAGCCTCTGGTCGGCGACACGGACTGGGTTATTGTATTTCTACGAATCATGATATTTATGTCGTTCATGATGTGATGGCCCGTGGCAGAGTGAGAAATGACTGTACTGCCACGAGTCAACAGCCTTGTCGAAACCAGCGCTCTCGTCGACTCCTTTGACATTCATTCACCGCCAGAAACTCTCCAGCTGGCTTTTTAATTACTCTCATTCACCGACGTGCACCTCATCTGCTGCATTTTCGACCAGCCACGACGACCGAACAGACACCGCTTTCCCAGCATGTCTGCCAGACGGCAGTCATCCACTGCATCGCTGGCAAAGTACGCCCGCACGACATCCTCAGACACCTCTCCTCGCAACCTCGACCTCTGTAACGCATTTTGGGGCGCAGGCGATGGCGGCGTCGACGTCCTTTTTGCACGCATGCGTGGCGCAGCCCGGACCATGGAAGAACTGCGCAACTTTTGGAAGGAACGGTGCGTCGCCCTTTCTCTCTCTGTCCCTATTCTCTCCTCTTTACACCTCTCCTCCACACACATCCGCTCACGCCTGTTCGTCAGATCGGCGATCGAGGAAGAGTATGCTAAACGGCTTGCAAAGCTGGCCAAGGTGCAGATTGGAAAGGACGAGATCGGGTACGTCCCTCGCTGTAGCCTTGCGCGCGCGTCTCTCTCACACACCCCGCGCCTTCCGGGACCTTTTTAAAAAAATGTTGATCACACATGCTCACAGAGAGCTGCGCAACTCGATTGACACGCTTCGACTCGAAACCGACAAACAAGCTGGGTCCCATTCACAGCTCGCACAACAGATCCGAACGGACCTCGAGGGCCAAGTTGGCGCCTTTGTCTCCAAACAACAACACCACAAAAAAGTGTATCAAACTGCGATCGAGAAAGAGTTCAAGGTCAAACAGACAAGAGAACAACATGCCAGCAAGGCACGCGAAAAGTACGAGTCGGATTGTTTACGCATCAATTCCTACACGGCGCAGTCGACGCTCGTCCAGGGCAAGGACTTGGAAAAAATTCATCTCAAGCTGGACCGTGCGCAACAGACGGTGCAGGTCAATGAGAACGATTATGCCCAGTTTACGAGGGTGTTGCAGGAGACGATGCAGAAATGGGAGCAAGATTGGAAGGCGTTTTGTGATACGTGTCAGGATCTTGAGGAGGAGCGGATGGAGTTTATGAAGGATAATATCTGGGCGTATGCCAATGCTGTGTCGACGGTGTGTGTCTCGGACGATGAGGTGCGTGTGCCGTGTGTTCATTGGTCGTGCAAACTTACCGATCCTCTCCCATCGCTAGTCATGCGAGAAATTGCGTCTTGCATTGGAACAATTGGAACCAGAAAAGGACATGGAGAACTTTGTTCGAGATTATGGGACAGGGAACGCGATCCCTGAACCCCCCGTATTTGTCGACTATGCGAATACCGACGCTCCTCCGGTATCATCGACCCGGGTCACCTTGCGGCCTGCCAACTTTAACCGCACCACGCAGAGAGCGAGCCGTGTTGCCGCTCATCTACAGGACGACGAACACTACGACGACACGAACCACGCTGGCGTGGGTGCCGGTGGGAGCGGTGTTCCACCTCGCAGCACGCCTGTCGATGTCGCTCTATTGTCGAGAAGCACCACGCAGAAATCGACGACAAATCCTCGTCCGACCGCGAATGGCATCAACGGACACGTATCTCCCCCTCAAAGACGTCGGAGCATCGCACCAGCATCTGCCAAGCCCGTTTCGGCTGGGGATCCTGTTGATCCGATGGTCTCCAACACACAGCTTGTCATCGGCGATCGCACGTGGGATGTTGACCCGAACAAGGATCCTCAACAACAAAAGGCCACTCAAGCGCGAGCGTCGCCTCCGGTGGCAGAACAAGATCCCTTGGTGAAACAGATGGCAGAACTGAGCACGGCGGCGGCTGCCAGTGGGACAGTGAGAAGAAACACGATTCGTCGGGATAGCCCCCCCTCGTCCCTCGAGTCGCGCAAGGGCACAGGTGACTCGTTGTCGACACCTTCCACGAAGAGTGCTGCGCCACGTGACTTCCGTAACTCGGCAGAGGTGGTCGTCGGGTCTTACCCCCTCGCACAGCCCTCTTCACGTTCGGCGTCGCCCAACCCGCCCCAAGCTGCCTTCGCGGCACCACCACCACCCTCGGTACCACCTTCGACGTCCAACATACCCGTGGAGCAAGTTGTGAGTGGGTATCAGCGTCCCTTCCCGGGTGAACCTCGGAGCCGAGCAAACTCGTATGTCGGACCCCCTCCTCCGGTCGTGAACCCGAATCAGGATCAGGGTGCGCCACGTCCGACGAGCAGAGGGGGATATCCGGGGGTCGGTGTCCACTCGCTAGTGCCACGTCCCCCGTCACCCGCGAGAGGACCTAGCCCGACGGCTGTCCAGCTTTACAACAGAGGGCCTCCTGCACCAAGCGCACTACCTAACAACGCTGCGCTTCAGCGCGGCGTGTCTGTCTCCCGCCGACCAGTGACGCCAACGAACCCGGTCGGTATCGCACTCGGTCCGGATGGGCGCGTGGTACACGATATGATGGTACAACCCATCAGGCAAGCTTCTGTGCAGTACCCACAGCCAGCCCCTCCCCCTCAGATCACACTGCCCCCTCAGCCCTATCCTGGATACCACGACACGAGTCGAGCGCTAACACACCCCCAGCAGCAACCACCACCGCAGCAGCCCCCGCCACCGCGCAATGACTATGCCGTCGTGCCACAGGGACCCTATGGTGGCGCTCAAGTCCAACCGTACAACTATGGCCACCCGCCTCAGCATACAAGCTACAACGATGGGTACCATGCACAACCATACAGCCAGCCCGCGCAAGCCAATTACAATAGCTATGGATCGGTGACCCGGCCTGCGTATCACGCTCATCAGCAGAGTCAAAGCGTGGGACACGTCGCCACGAATGGGAACGCGGCGCAACAAAGGTATGCGAGCAATAATCCGGTGAATCCGGTGTATAGGTCGACGAGTCCAGGCATCGGACGGTCGCCGTCGCCTGCAGCGCTGCACGGGCAGCAGCCTCCACCGACAGGGACGTACACGGACGATGGTCGACCTATCTTATTTTACGGCGCGTATTTTCTATTCCTTGTTGGACGTGGTGCTGACCTGGATGACAGTCAAAGCGCTGTACGACTATTCTGCGACGATCGACGAAGAGTTTGATTTCCAATCGGGCGATATCATCGCTGTGACGGAGACGCCCGAGGACGGGTGGTGGAGCGGAGAATTGTTGGACGATACGCGGAGACAGGCTGGGCGACACGTGTTTCCGAGCAACTTTGTGTGCTTGTTTTGAGTTGGCATTCTCGTATGTCATTTTCTCCTTGCTTCTTTTTTTTTTTTTTGCTCTTCTTTTCCGTGTTTGCAGCTCATCATGATGTCGATGTCCGATGCTTTTACCTCCATCATCTAACAGGATATGTACCACGTTGATTTCTTTTCATTTTCTCTCTGTTGTTGCTTTCCTTTTCCATTCTTCCTGCCGCCTCGCACGACGTTCAGCTCCGGCCTCGACGTCCAATTTTGTTTCCTTTGCATACCTTTGACTTGGTCTCCCAAGTGGTACGTGCCACTTGGGAAATATGAGTCGAATGGAGACGGTCTTGTAGATGACGATGATGATGCTACATTCCTGTTACTTTTGTTTTTTTATGATCAGACGATGCTGGTGTTTCGTTGAAATTGTTCCGTGAGGTCATATGCATGCATGCATGTAGTGTGCTCGTGTCATACTGGGTTACCCAAAAGGCGGATACTACGCAACGTTTTTGACAATGGTCAAAGCTTTCGTGGCGTAAGCACAACTTGACATGAAAGGTGTAAAACCTGATGCTTTATAGTCGGATCTAAGTGAAAGTGATATTGCTGGTGAAATAATGCTTTAGAAATTTATCCCGAGTCTAGTCTCGCGTCTAGGCCTAGCCTAGGTAATGCTAAAAGAGGTGGTTATTGACGGTAGCGATACGTCCAACAATGTCTTGCGTGAGGGAGGGGCTCCACGGATTCGTTTTTCCATCCTTTCCAGCTGGGATTTTGTGGTTTGCAGTGCGCTGTTTTTGAATTTCAGCGTTCAGTACTTAGCACTGACCTACTTGAGTAATCGCAGTCTGATGGTTTCCTCAAAGGTGGTCCGAGAAATAGGTGCATTGTCTATGTGGTGGCGAAGCAGGTGCAACCGAAGGGTGAGCTTCTCCATGTCACCCTTGTTCTGGATGTATCTCTGTGATGGCAAGGTTCAGCATCAGGGGGAGTATTCAGGAATGGGATGATTAAATTACGTCTACGAGCTGAAAAATACTAGTATTCCGCCAATCGTGCCTTTGATGATACTGCCGACACCGGGGATTACATCTGCGGCGTCTTGAAGGGAAGGTAAGCATGTCTGGGCTGCGTCGGAGGTGTTACGATAAATGGTGGAAAACTCTTGAGGACCGAGCGGGAAAGGTAAGCAATGTGATGAGCTGAGAGCATTGAAGTATTGGCCTGGACACAGCGAGAATGCCTGCCGTGGTGGAGTGATCTTGCAAGGCGCGACTCGAGGCGGATCTCGTTTGAAACAGACCTCGAGGTTTCTTGAGAGTGTCACTGAGGCTGGCAAGTTGCTCAGGACGAAATTGAGGAAGTAGGGAAGTCGGTAGGTGTGAGCGAAGGACTCTTCATAGGCCACTGATGCTGTTGACCGTAAAGATGTGGTCGTGTTCGTCTTATCCTTCCCTTTGTACATACGCTATGTGAGCGGTGGTCGATTCCAGTTCGATGTCTATTGTCCGAATCCTAACCTAAACGTTGTCGCCTATGGAAGTCTGGACGGTCGTGCTATCGCCTTTCCACTGGTACCAGACACGATACGGTATACCGACACGTCTGGGGATGGGGATGGCGTCGCCAGCGCCGACGGAACCATGTACGGACGACGGTCAGCCGATCTTGTTAACATCCCCTTACCTTGAATTTCGGTGGTCCCATTGGATCGAGCATGAAAGCTGACCCCTACTTGAAAGTAGACACCAGCGGGGCAGCTGGTACCGTCTATAAAAATTTACCAGAATGAGGCGTGGTTGCAATCGGTTTTCTTCGCACTTTGAGGAGGTTTGTTTCATCGTTCCGAGTCTGGGGAGCAGGGTGTTCCTAGCTCTTCATCATCCTTATCAGTGGTGACCCAACGGACCGTACGTTGTTGTCCGCTGCCAAAGTCTCAACGAAAACGAGAGGTTCGGGTAACTCCGGGCTGCGAGTCTGCCCCAAAATCTTTTGGCCTTACTGACCTGGTCGTTCGCAAGGTGATAACACAAACAAAATACAAATACAGGGCCACCATTAGATGAGAATATCAACTAGAAAAAAAAAGGAGAGATTAATAAAACTACCCGGCTCGTGGCCGTAGCTATTAAGCAGTCTGCAGAGCTGGCGGTGCAGATGTTGGAGCTACAGCTTGAGTTACATCTCCACCTGCAGCTCTAGCATTCCCAGCTTGAGCTTTCGGTTGTTGAACCACGCCTGCCTCGCCGCGGTTCGTACTACCAAAAGCGGTCGAGCCCAATTGTACTTCGTCAAACTGCATCGCGTAGACGATAAAGCCAAACAGGAACACCGGGCCGGAGAGGATGTCGAGGATCCCATAAAAGACCATCTCGGACGTGGGGGAGATGGTGTTGCTAGCTTCTGAAAGGCCCCAACAGATCGGGTAGAGCATCCACATGAACGAGATGTATGCGGCGCCGATGAGGAAACCCGGTTTGAAACGTTCCCCTTGTCTGAATACGTTGGACTGCCACGGAATAACACCGAGCAGTTGAATCCTGGCGGGCAAAGTGGACAGATGAGTGTCACTGTGGTCGCAGGGACTCGGGTGACATACCAAATAAAGAATAGACCGAACAATCCAAAGACGAAGAAGGCCCACTTGTACGAAGAGGCTACGAGCGCGCCAATCAAGCCGTTGACGACTAAGAACCAAGAGAAGAATAGAATAGTGAGGATCTGGGCAGTGGCCGCGTGGGTGAACGACAGCATTGCGAAGAGCAACAAAGGTGCGTTGATGAACCATTGAATATAACGAGCATACTAGAGTAGAAGTGTGAGCGACGCTCGACTTGGTGGCAAGTGTAAGAGCGTACCCAAATCTGACGAGTAGGGTGTGAATCGAACTCGGAGCGGATGAGCGTCCAGCCCAAGTCAGAGGCCATGGCAAAGTATGTGACAGTTGCTACGGAGAGCACGATGAGGGGGATATAGTGGAACACTCGAGTTTTGCGGGTCTATGGGAGAAAAATCAAGAAATAGGCGAGTAGGCGAAAGAGGGGACTAACCGAGTACGTCCAACCCAAAATGATGAGCCATGAGACGAGCATGATGGCGAAGACTGCCCACAACCAGTCAGAGGCGTGGGTGGTAATGTGGGCATCACCGGCGGGGGGGTTGGTGTCGAGGGCGTCGTTGTCTCTCGGGTAGACGAGATGAATGGCCATGGCGGAGACGATGAGACAGTACAAAAGTGAGGCGGTCTGGCTTATAAGGGGTGCAGTCAGAGGGGCACCTGCTGATTCAGTCACGAATAGGAGGAAAGATGTGTTACATTTATTGACGTCACATCTCTAAAAACTGACATATCCCAAAAAAGGAAAGTCTCTTTTAGTCCAACACATCTGAAAAGTCGTCCGGTCGAAAGATGGACCGTTTGGGGTCTTGGCGCATGCGTTCGTCCTTGAGCATCCTGAGTACGATGCGTCAGTCCTAATGCACACACTTGAGGCATAGACACCACTCACCGTGCGTCTACCCGTGCGTCCTCGCCCTCGACACCAACCACGGCCTGTGGTGTCTTTGCCTCGATGACCTGTGCCACACACTCGCACCGTCGTATCAAATCGCATCACATCGCAATGGGGATACTCACATAGTGATTATCGCAGTGTGGACAGTACTCGTCGCTCTCCTCATAGTTGGACATATCCTTGCGAAACACCTTTTTGCACTTTTTACAGGCAAACGCCATCTCTGTCGTCTTTTTCAGTTGGTGGTCTTGTGTTTCTGCGTGGCATTCTGCACAGTCGAACCATTGCTTGCAGCATGGTGCACGTATCGAAACTTGAGAGTTGAGAATATGTTTGCTGTAAAAAGTTTTGGGTCCGAGTAAATAAACATTTTGTCGACGAATGCGAGACAGAAACACGTTACAGACCACATTGTAAGATCGATCAAGTGTGTGGTTACTGGAAGAAACTCAATTATTACCAAATACAGACACCACCAAGTCCAACGCCCGCCTCGCAGCCTTGTCCGTTGGAAACACTGGATAATCCCTCCCCACCACCTCTCCCTCGTGCAACAACAACGTGATCCGCTTCAACAACACCATCCCATCCACCTCAAACGTCGGCAACTTCAACGCCCTCCAAAGCTCCCCCATCTCGTCGCTCAGAATCGGGTACGGCAGGGCGAGTCGTTGCGCTACCTCCGTCTGGTACGCCGTCGACTGCGTGCTCAGAGCAGCGATGCGTATACCCCCTGTTCGGACTGTTTGGAGCGCGGAGAGCGTATCTCGGACGCAGCACAATTCCTATTGAACATGGGCGTGAGCCCCCCACCTCACGGTGAGACGGAGAAGCGTAAACATGAACGCGCACAGGCGTACATCCCCTCGCACCCGGAATTGCATCCCACCCAGGCGGAGCCGCAACATCTGGCTTGCCCGTTCTCGGGTACACAAACACCAATACAGGTGCTTCGAAGGATAGTTTGCGGAGGTCGATCGTTGCGTCGTCATCCCCGGACGCTGATGTCGACGTGGGGGTCGCACGCAACAACACCCCCGTCGGAAGCACCACCCGCGGCTGATCGCCCCGCAGATGATCTGCTAACCTGTCGTCGATGGGAACGGGCAAGTCGCTCGGGAGCGGCATCCAATTTGCTAGTATGGATGTGGTTTGGCTCTCTCTTTCAGTATCGATTTCGGATTTGGGCGTCATTGTTGTTATCGAACGGACAAGTGGAGGATGGGGATGGGGTGATAGAAGATGGATGATCTGTAGACGAAACAAGCAACAGCGATCTGGCAACTTGCTACTGAAGCCGGCGGGCACTCGCCAGAACTGTAGAAACGAACGAGAAGCAAGAGATAAGAAGCGCATGAAAGATGGTCTATAGATAGATGTCACGTGTGTCTGAGTGCGGCGCGACCTCACTTCCTGCAAGTCGCCTTACTGGAGTTCAAACGAACATGCTGCAACAAGCTAATCTCCGTTCCAGATCCCACAGAGTATGTATTCGAACAACCAGCCGAAACAGGTGACGGGGCCACCTGCCCTTACAAATTAATTTTAATTATGTCGTACTTACAACTGCCATCTGATAATCGGTCCCAGACTCTGCCACCACTAGTGCATCATCCGTCACTGATTATCATTGCCAGATTGTCACTCGGGAAATGCCACCTGCGGCGGCTGAAACCTTGCTTGTCGATGTGGAGTGGTAATGTCCTTACACAGAAAAAAAAAGATGACATCTCTATTGTCTAGTGAGAAGGACTCGGGACATATGTAGCTGCCTATTGGTCAAATTACGACTCTAGGTTATGGAAGGCATTGAAAAGACACCCCAAACCTCCAGGCCTGTAGTGGGCACTTGTCATTTGTCACTCTGGCATGACATGGCCTGACTCCGCAAAAAGAGCTGTTGGTCACGATAGAAACCTGGGAGACCAGGTCACGAATGCAGCCTGAGCAATCTATCGTTCATGTTTGGTGTGTACTCTGTGAAACGCTGATTGTATGGAAGCATCAGCTTGGCTGACCGTTTGCCCGCGTTTAAGTGATTGCGATCACATCAATTATTCAGACAATTAATCTATACAGGTTCTCCAAGTTCTGAATATTACAAGACACTCTTCCATTGAAGGCCATCATATTTTGTCCCTGTTTCATCAACTCTGATCGGACCCGAGGTGGTCAATTATCCTGGTGGTGTCCCAAAAGTCGCTTATCATAAGTACTGTGCAAAAAGAAACTGATTTGTAGTGGCCCTGTCACCTGTTTTCTGAATCCTGACCATGCATTTTTAGGCCGATCTTTCATACTCCACCGTGGATCTGGAACCGAGACTGGCTTGCAGCACGTTCGTTTTAACTCCGCCGATGACAAGTAGGGTGACTTGCGGGACGCATAAAATCAAGAGGTTGTGGCTGCACTTTCGATCCAAGCTTCAGACATCTGGAACATCTATAGACCACTCAAGTTGGTGTTCAAGTCATGCACTTCAATTCCGTGCTCATCTCCTGCTTCTTGTTCGCTTTTGCGGCTCTGGGAGGTTGGTCTCAGTAGCTTAACCTTCCTGAGAGGTCTTCTGACTCTTCTGACGTAATAGTTGACACCGTCACCAGTACAACCTACACTGGTGCTGTCTGGAAAAACCAGACTGAAGTGTGTTGTCGATCTCTCGGAACATGTCTTGGTTGATCTCATCCTTGCTTCGACAGGGAACATTCAATCACGTTCATGGCATTTTCACCGTTCCCGAAATGTCGAGTCCAGAAGCAGATGACTCTTTTGCCACCGTGGAGGTCATTTTCGACGATTATGGCAGCTGCCCTAGTGGTGCCATGTTTCGGCTCGGGGTCAACTTTCATGTTACACACCATGGGCCCCCCTACATTAAAGGCAAGCGGATGTTAAACCATGTATCCAGGACCTGTCTCACATTTTTGGGTATAGCTCAGTATCAGTGGATTCCTGACCCTATCGAAAAGCTCGACATCCTCATCTCTACAGGAGATACCATCCAACTTGAGTTCATCATCTCAAACTCAACGTCAGGCCAGGTGTTTGTCAACAATCTCAGCACTGGTCAACAGCACACCAACATGGTAGTCCAATCCAGTCATGCTCTTTGTGGGCGGGCCGCGGGGTGGGTGGTCCAAGATGAAATCAACGACAGAGGTGATGAGATGGCCCTCGCTAACTTTGGCACGGTGACCTTTACATATGCCAACGCTGGCACTCAAGGTAATTCTTTTTGGGGGCCCCTTGGGGCCACCCCTGTGCGGTTTTGGGGGATATCGCATGATAATTTCGAGGATACTCATGATATCATGAGCACTGTTATCACATACGACGATGGTTCAGCTGTGATCACATTCTTGCCGCACTAGTGGTGGTGATTGGCTGAGGAAATCACGTCGCCCTGCAGGGCAGGACCAACCTGAACCACCTGGCACGGCCGCTAGACACTCTGATTGCCTTCTCTCTCGTACCACATTTCATTTCCTCTTACCAACTCATGTCGCGCGTCGTAGATGGCGCATTTACTATTTGTTTCTTTCCTTCGCCTTTCTTCCATTCCCCTCTTTTACTTTGTACGATACCTTGTGACATCACTTCCTTGCGATGAACCACCCTTACATATTCCACTGAGCGGAATAATAATTCGAGTTCTCTTCCCCCTCTAACGTTCTCGACCGAAGCGAGCAACTCTTGACGACGGATATCGACAACCTGAACATTTCTAAGCTTACTGCCAAGTCCACTCTTTATCGCAGCGTGCCCTTCGAACTCGCCAAGACCCTATCGTTCCTAGATGCCAGCGAATCACGCATTTGACCTGTACAATTTTTGGCTAATTGCTACGCCTCAAAAGAGGTTTCTGCACGATTGGACCTGTGTGCATATCTCGTTTATCGGGATGCTCTATCTGATTTGATGCGGCACTTCTGAGGGACCCAGTTCGACGAACAACAATCCTGAGCAGACCTTTCCGCACTACGAATAACCGAAGATGGAAATATTTAGAGGCATCGGATACCTGGTAGGCAGGCTCAGCCCTGCTTCATAGTCGACATCATCATATCACGAGACTCCTGATTTTCCCACGGACCGGGTTTTTTGAGTTTTGCTGTTAGCACTCACTAGGACTCGTCGACACTCATCCACTGCCAAAAACTCACTAGCTGGTCCTTTACTTCCTCTCACTCACCGACCCTAGACTGGTGACCAGTCTACCTCTACTGCATTTTCGAGACCGAACTGGCACCCCTTTCCCTCATGTCTGCCATGGGAGTCGGCCCTCTTCACCCGCAGGCACTCTACTAGCCCCTTCGTTTAACTGGCCACTCCCAGCGTCCCATATTCATGGTCACACGTGTGCATGCATCCGTCCGCCGTTGACGTTTCCCTTTCATCGCAAACGCATGCACGTGTGCACGAGCATTGCCGCTCTCGCTTTGGCCGAGTCCGCTTGTCGTATCGTCTCCCGTCCCCATCAGCCACATCAGTGAAATTACACATGTCTTATTCATGATAAGCCATGTTAAGCGCGGTTTAGACACGTGTAAATATACTGATGGCTAGCGATGTGGTAGATGACTGTCGTCTGCAGATATGATGGGAAATCGTTGTCTGTTTCGTTGTCATGGCTGGTTTGGAGTGCAGCAGATAAGGTACACTGGGGTGAATGAGAAGAATTACTACGGGGCTTGCTCGGGTGGGTTTCCGGTGGTGGATGCGTACTGAGTACTAGTTGTCAACGAACCAACAGCGCCATCAACCAAACTCGATCGTCTGTGCCGCCGACTATGAAGCAGGAGCGGATGATGCCTTCTGTTCCGCTGTCGAAGATCGCCGTGTTTACTTGTAGTGCGGAAAGCTTTGATCGCATTGTTCGGTCGATCGAACCGGATCGGATCATACAGCCCTCCGAAAGGTCCCAGGGCACCGACAAATCAAGTCGAGCGGCCAGATAAACGAGATACATACACAGAGCCAGCCGTAAAGAAAGTACTCTTTGGGGTGTAACATCTTAGAGTATATAGGTTAACTTCAAGTCTCTGGTAAATACGTGACAGTCAGGGAACCATTATCGACCGTGGTATCGGTCCAATACAGGTGCGGGAGATTTCCTTTGTCATCTATATTACGCAAATAGGCATCAGAAGGATTGTAAGAAGAACCATCTCGAGCGCCAGCGGCAGCACCCGTAATGGACACCGGGTCAAAGGAGGAGAGTTGCGCATACTGTCCATTTATTTTGGCAAGTCCGACCATCCACCCAGCCTGCCACCCACAAAGAGGAAAAGAGGATTGGAATATCTTGATGACGGACTGACCCCTGCTGAGATTCTTAAAGGTCAGAGTGCCTGTCGACGAGTCGAAGATATTGAGCATGACTTGGATATCGTCACCAGTACTGATGGGGAGGTCGAAGTCAAGCACGGCATTAGGTGTCCAGGATAAAAAACCTATACGCAACAATAAAAAGTGAGACAGATCGTGAAAATATATGGTTTGACGCCTCCTTACCTTGGTGTTGGGTCCCATTCAAGGTTGAGGTAGAGACGATCCCGCTAGTCAAGGCGCTGTACGTATTGCATCTGTCTTGGTCGATAGCGACCCACAGAGCAATGGCAGAGCCAGGATCACCCGAAAGTCTGGGAGCGGTGAAAGTCCCCACAACGGAATTGAGTGTTCCCTGTCGAAACAAGAAAGGATGAGATCAAGCAAGACACGGTCCAAGAGATTGGCGACCTGATCCTTTATCATAATAGCACCACCCCAGTTGTCTGCATTGTTGACCACATCAGAAGACTCAACAAAGTTGAAGGTGCCGGGACTGACTATTATGAGGGGACACAGCCGCCACTGGAACCGCAGGAACGAGCAAGAAGCAGGAGATGAGCACGAAATTGAAGCGCATGATTTGAACGTCAACTTGAGGATGGTAGATATCTCAAATGTCTGGGGTTTGGATGGAAAGTGCAATGCGACCTCATGCTTTTATGCGTCCCGCAAGTCGCCTTACTGGTCACCGGCGGAGTTCGAACGGAAACGCTGCAAGCTACTCTCGGTCCACATCACACAGTAGAGTATGAAAAATCAACCTAAAAATGGTTGGTCAGAAACAAGGTACTTACCGTAGGCAAGTTTTAGGACCTGTCCCAGTGCCACTGGAATGGACATACCCCAATTAACCGCCTCAAGTCAGATCAGAATTGATGAAACAGGGTCGACAGTATGACACCGTTCATTTGAAGAATGTCTTCTAATATTCTACCTTGGAGAGCCTAGTATAGATTAGTTGTCCAAAGAATCGATGTGATCGCACCTGATCGCGTGCAAACACCAAACCAGGTTGAAACTTACTGTACGACAATCGGCTTCACCTTCAACTTACAGAGTACATACCAAGTCCGATCGGCAGGCGGCGTCCGTGACGTGGTCTTATCACGGAGCAAGAGCGACCAACGGCCATAGCACTTTCCTGTCGGCTTTTTGCAGAGTTTGGCCACGCTGGCACGTCACGTCAGAGCGGCGAGTGTCAGGTTACGATTGTCAGTTGCTAAGAATGCGTTGACAAAACGAATCGACGGAAGAAGAAAGGAGATAAGAGATTAGTAAAGAATATTCTGCACTGCTAGTCTTCACCGCAGCAATGTTGGCGTCGGCAGAAACCTTGTTAGTTGCTCGCGAACCAGAAACACGTAGGATCGCGTGCACCAGATTGAAACAATTGGACGAAGTAGCACATTCAATGACAGGGGTTCGGGTAACTCCGGGTCGCAAGGGACATCTCGCACCTAGGCTTTAGTGTAAGTTAACCCTTCCGTTCGTCTACCCAAGTTCTGAAGCGAGTACACGCACCGTGTTGATACAAACATTTCCACGATTTATATCTCTTAACATTACTCTGTTCTGGACCCTCGGTTTCAGTTGTTCAAACGCAGGAGTACCTGCAGCGATGTCGACTCAGTCACTGACTCACTGCGCAGCCGTGAGGTTAATCCAAACACCAACAGGGGAGACCAGACAGTACGCAAAAGACTCATCAAAACCGCCCATTGACAGAGTGATTGTTGAGACACATGGGACGGTTCAACACGAGAGCAGAAGAAGGAAGTTGAAGGTGGCAAAAAATGGGTGGGAATAATGCCGTGTCGCACTCCGGGCCGCCGGCACATCGATACCGGAGGCTGGTGTGCCGTCCCCTTCCAAACGACTGATCCACACACTACTCGACACCGACCGTGACGATCACAACCACAAGCGTCCAGACAGGGAAAGGAACATTAACCTGAAACCACTGGCAAGCTGCAGCATCCTGGCAAAGCGTGAGCGGCAGTCGGGCCCGGAGATGAGTCGAATTATACACGATGCGTAGTACTAGTAAAGTAATCGATAGTTGATGTGAACATCACTCAGACATTGAAATTGGGTATATGAATACACGATCTCAGTTCACCACGCCCCCCCCGTCCCGGTCCCGGTCTCGGTCTTGATCAGGACCATCATCACACTGGCTCCTCCCAACGCGACACCACCGGTCGCGCAATATCTACATCCATCCAGGGTCAGCACCACGACGCCGACACAAATGACAAACGCCAAACACACGCACCGATAGGCGACCGCCAATGATGCACCAAACTACTCACAGTCCTATCCCGCTTTGACCGCGCCTTCGCCAACTCGACCTCG
>JBBPJQ010000103.1:0-46413 GCA_038088795.1 Boletus rex-veris
GTCACTCGGATGTGACAGCCTGGTGCTATGAGTAAAATAAGGGCCTTTCCATGGGACAAACGTCAAAGCTAAGAATGAGAGCATATATATGGTTCTTACTTGAGGGATCTTCTTTACGCAACAAGACCTCGCATTGAATTTTCTCGAGCAGAGCAGTAGCGTCTTCTTGAAGATGCTCCTGATTTCCGGTGAATACGTGACACAGCGTCACCCCGTTCTTAACGCTGTAGATCCAGGACTGCATACCATCGTCCCAAGCTATGCTGTCAGGGACGACGACCGAAGGGATATCGTTGGTGGGGCGAATAAGGGTACTGGATTGGTGAGGATCCCGAAGACTTGACAAAGGATCAACTTTTCCTGGGGGAATGCGCTTGTCACGCGTAGACTTGCTACTACTCAGTCATACATACATACTGAGATGCAAACAAACTTACTCTGCACCTAGTACTTTGACATATTTGATGACGAAAGAACACTTGGATATTGATCATACCGCACGACTTACAAAACCATCCCCGCGGAAACGATTCACTGGGGTGAAATTCGGCGAGAAAATCGAGGGGTATGAAGCTGAAAAATTGCAACCTCAAATCCCTTGGACGGTAAAGGGTTGCCTTGTCCGTCTGTGACGGTGTATCCGTCGGATTAGACCACCAGGGATGTGATATGTCCCTCGTGGTATCACTTGGTGCAGAGTCAGAGGTCATGTTCGGTGAGGGAGCTGAGTTGTAGTCGAATAGGGCATCTTCACCCCCTGGGGCCCACTGAAGGGTCAGACTCCAGCAAACCCGTCCTTGCACGAGTCCGGTAGTGGGAGAGACGTCATGCCGAATCACCGCATGCTGCGAGCATCCTGTCAATAATGGTCGGGGTGGGATATCCATGACTCACACGCAAATCGGAAATGAAGAAGAGTCCCATGCATGAATACGCGTACTCTGGGGGGAGATTGCACGGCACGAGTCCGGAATCATGTGATACCCACAACAACAAAGGGATGGAATGGAGATGAGAATTCAGCAACGTTTCCACATCGGGTGGCTTATTAAGAGGAATGCGTGGTTGGAAAGTAGGTGGGGATGTCGTATTGGGAGTGAGGGATCCATTGAGTGCGAGGTATGGGTAGGACGGCGGTGCGTTCTCAGGAGGACAGGGTAAATTGGAGGGACACGGCTGGGCCGAACGGGCCGTCGACACCGGATCATTTTGTACTGCCATATGGATCGGTTCGTCTAGAGGTATGCCATTCGAAGCTAGCAATTGTGTACTGAACGTTGGTGCAGAAACTGTCACATACGTCGGAGACGATCCAATTCCGGATGATAGATATGATTTTCGAAAACCCTAGGATGTTTGGTTGTTAACGCATGATCTCCGTCTGAGAAAGATTCTACCATCGTCTTAGCTTCACAGTCGAGGGTATTTTCTGCGGAATGCACCACAGGGTCGCTTGAGCGAAGTCGGGCAGAATTCTCGGCATTCGACTGAACGATGGGCTCAAGCTCGGAATCATAACAGGAAAAATCCCATAACCTTGAACAAGTATACAGTGATTTATGAACAGGCGACGACGGATGAAGAAAGAGTGCTCACAGGTCAACGTTGAGTGTAGTAGAGTTTGTCCAATCTCCTCGAGCATAATTGGTGTCCAGTAAGAGTATTGGGGTTTCGGACTGGAACCAAGAAAAGTCGATTGTTGATTTGGCAAGCTCGGGGAATAGTGTCAGAAGCCCGCCAAGAGACTAGAGATGACAACATCAGCATCATTTGCTTGAAACGTAGTCTGCGCTAGCCTCACGTTGGTCCAGACTCGTGGTGTCAGGGTATTAGATGGTATAGAATCCATGTGTTCCTGCCCCCGGGAGGATTTTTCATGTCCGTACACAAACCTCCAGTTCAAGGCACCACGTTCGTCGGCCGATACTGCCCCGGATACTATCTGGTTCGAACGATCCACAGCTGATACATCCGAGCAGTCAACATCCATTTCTTTCGGTGGTGCGACTGTGAAGCGGCGCGCCTCTTTTTTCCGCGAGGTAGTCATGGTCTGTGCTTTCTTGCGCGGCTGAACAGGGTCAGATTCAGGACTCGGAGGACGCTTTGACCCAGGAGAGACTGACAGCCCAGAACGAGATGGAAGAGCCTGTGACACAGATGCCACTCTGGAAGCTATCCCCCTCGGGCGTAATCGACCAGTGGTAAGCTCTTGAGTGGTGGGAGAACCCACCACCGACTTATTGCAAGTACCATTCGTGCTCCACCTCCGCATCGCCGAGGGCTTCGAAAATTTGGGACCAGGGAGCCTCTGGTAGCCTCCATGAAGGACTTCGCAATTCTTCCCAACCTTCCTGCACCGCGCGCAAGTTGGTCGTGCGCGCGAGCAAGCTTGTTTGGCGACCAATTTACATCGTTTGCAGCCAATCGGGACGACGAGGATGGATTCTATCGAACCATCCTCCCGCTTTTCATCGAGTTCAAAGATTGTATGGGGTTCAATGACCTCATGGTACGATTGTGGGTCGGGAAGGGTGGACGGACGTCGAACAGAGGACGCGACTTGGGGGGCTGATTCCCAAGCGCGTGCGAAGGCTGGAATTGCGGTAGGGTCGTCGGGCTCGTTGCAGTCGAAATTTTGTTGACACGACTGCATTCCTGAGCTTGTCCGAGTTGTGAGGTTAATGGAACGAAATCCCGGGAGAAGCTGAACTTCAAGTTGAGACCAACGGTTGTGCCACCAGTGACTTCACGACAAACCAACAATAATACAGTACTGACAATAGCCCAAATAGACCCCAACTTTATATTCTAACCTATATTACTTGTAGCGCAAGGAGACCTCCAGCGATGAAAGTAGCTATATAGATATGCTTACAGCCCAGGAAGCTCAATCATGTCGAGATATGCCCAATGGAGCTGATCAAGCGTAGTAAGTATATGGGGCAAACTAGTAGATCATCAATCACATAGATTATCTCAATACTTTACCTAAAATCGAGGATTAATAGGACGGTAGGGCCAAAGTGGGGTTTTCAACTTGCGTAGCCGCAACTTCTAAGTGTTATCGCCGCTTGAAGCAGATGTACCGATAGAGTCAAAAGTAGAATCGGCAACAAGCGCGTCCGCAACGACAAACTTGAATATGAAGGTGACAGTCGCTGTGGTTATTACCAGGTCCTCCGTCAACATCCCGAAGTCCAGTACGAGATCGACTCACTAGTGGAAGGACCATGACCCGGACTTGTACCAGTCCCCTTTGATGGGGTTCGCAACGTTTCAGGTAGGTGCCGCTCTCAGGCGAAGACGATATGTATACTACGACCATCAACTTGGTCTGCAAGAGTATCAAAAAGCACCCCATCAAGCATCAAGATCCAAACCTCATGAACGACATGCCGAGGGGTCTGGACAAAGACTTACTGGTTCGCTAATTGCACCACTTGACGAAAGCCCTGTCGCAAGGATGCCGACTTCGATGAACGAAAGCCTAAACTGACACACACACCATGCCGATTTGCGAAATTCCCAAGAGGAAGGAACAGGATTCACCTCCTTTAGAGGGGACTAGGGAATGCTAGTGCAAGTGCAAAAGAACTTGGACAAAATGGTTCAACGACGGGAAGATTGTAATGTCCTTGTGGACTGCTTCGTTTTGACATTATAGTCGCAATCTATATGTAATTGTAGCACGACATAATATACCAACTCAAAACCATGCCTCGTGCCACTTACTATACAGTGAATATGCCTCTCCAGCGTGTGGACAAATGAGAGTAGCATCTACAAGGATAGCATCTATAGTTTAAATGACACTCTCACCGCGAATACATCCAAGTAGCATGGGGTCTACAGCCCCACCCGTTTTCTCGTCAATCCATGTGTCAAACGCTTGGAAAAGTTTCATCGCTTGACTTCCATCTGATTCTGCTCTCTTGCCAGGCCACATCCGTTTCTCTTTGATCCCGACGAAATCAATCTTGAGCGTCGATCCCACGCCAGTGGTGGCGCTCTCCTCACCCCTTGCCGAGGGGTGCTTGATGGTCATGGACACTGTCCACGTATCCGTCCCATAAAAGGACGCTTCTTTGATGTGATGACGTGCGAACTCGTCCGGAGGATTGTTATCCAACGTCCACTCCAGCACATGGGCGTCGAAGGCGATGACTAGGGACACAGCGAGCTGTCAGAGGAGTCTGGTGGAGAACGGACGTGCTCCTCACCCGTCCATATGATCCCAGGGTGATCAATCCTCAGAGTGAATTTTCTTGTGCCTGCCAGCTCATCGATTGTATCGTTCACGGCGGTGACACTGAACCGTTCCTCCGGGGGCCAAGGAGCGGCATAAGCAGGATCCAGCGGGAGATCAACCTTGTATGGAGCAAGGAACTGTGTTGCAAAGGGGATCGATTTCGAATACATGATAAAAAGGGGGTCAGCGAACCAAGAGTGAAAAGCAGAGTCGTGAAGTGCCCACAGCTGAGAATGGATAGAGGCTATCCCAGTCATTGTTGTAATCGTCCATGGTGATTGGCTTTGGTGGGACATTGTCTGCGCCGAACTCGTCCGCGATATCATGAACAAGCTCAACAAACCCAGGAGCGCCATCAGCAGCTGCGATATGGAGATGTTGTTCCTGAGTGACTAACTGTGTGTGCAGGCATATGGTCAGCAAGCATGATTGTATATGTGCGAGGATTTGGAAGGATAAGTGGCGTTTGACCAATCAACACAGAACGGAGTGCGCCAATGAACGAGGGTGCTCGTTACGGAACAGCTCCAGCACACAACAGCAAGGGACATTGACTTACGTCTTCCATGTGAATCACGAATAATCTCTTTTGGTGTTTCTTATCGAATGGAGCCTGGTTGTAAAAGAATGCCATTACCACTCCGAGTGCCAGTATTGCAAGCACCAATGCACGTCGGAGCTTCGCCGGCCCAAACCGGTGTGCGAATGGAATGACGAACGAAATCGTGAACGCCCCGAGAACGGTCACCATGGACGCAATAATGAACTCGCTGGGTGCGTCTCCACCAATGCGACCCGTCTACGACCGGCGAGTCAGACATACTGAAGAGCAATGCAACAAGAGGGGATAAAACTATACCAAGGGCACGAAGACTACCAGTAAGGCGGACAAGAGCTGTGTCCCCGTTATGAGAGGGATAACCATGGCGACAGCATATATCCAGAGGGACACATCTGACTGAGTCGTACCATCAAGTGCTCGCTTTTCGGTTGCTTTATCTGCGCCATTTTCTTTGGATGCATGGTTCGCGTCTGAGGTTCGTCTGCTCTGTGTCAAGAGTGCATCGACACCAAAAGCCACGAACATGCCTGTCGCGCCAAGGAAAGGAGCGACACTGGAACCGATATTGAAAAGCTGCCCCACTGCGGCAAGCCCAGACTGGAATAGTAACAGTGCTGCCAGCATGGGCTTTTCGAGTGTTTGGTTGGAACCAGCATTACTGAACGGTAACTGACTAATCAATGCACCTGTTTGACGCTAACTCAGAGAATGCCCAGACAAGACTGTAAGTGACGACGTACCAACGATTGCTGCAGGACCGTACAAAACCACCGGAAAGTATTCTGCCTTGAACCAGCTCATACCTTTGTGAAGGATGTTGGCCATGACAAGCGCTACCCCGTTTGCCCCAATCAAAGCCCCGACGAAGGCGGAAACTACTGCCCCAAAGGCCGTCCATACTCGCTTGACCCCAGTTGTCCGAACGAGGTAGAAAGAGGCGCCGAGTAGCGTCACGTACATGATCTTCGCCGTCGTAAATGAATAGACTATAAACAAGCCAAGGTTGGAGAAGAAGACGGTTCTTGGGCGGGCGAAGCCGTGCTCAAGGCGTGGGATGGGCGATGCGTCAGAGGAGAGGAAGCGTAGGAGTGCAAGCGAATTCTCAGCCATGTGTTGGGCCACACCAGGTTGTATGTTCTCGACCAAGTCCTGGTGAAACAAGCTAGAGACGGCAGCAACGTAGAACACACGGAGAATCATACCCCGCGCATGTGGTACATGTAACTATTTCCGACGACGGCCATCTACACCATCAAAGTCAATTGAACACTGGATGCGGCGCGAGTGTTGTGATTTGTCGACCTACATCTAGTCCGGTGATGTTCAAGTAGTACTCAAATTGTCTGAAGTCGGTGCTGTCCAGACATGTCAGTTAGAAAGCACGCGTTCAATGTGGACGCCTAAATCACATACTCAGATAGTAGAACTCCGGAGCTGAAAATCTCATTCGCAAATATCGTGCCATGGGGTCTAAGCGAAGTGAATGAGGATCAGTATGGGCAATGTACTTGTCATCATATAACGCACCTAGGCACATGAGAATACGCTTCAATCATTTCCTCTGACGTGGCTTGGAAGAGCAATTCACGGCCAGTAGTCCCAGCAGCTAATCCATTTGAATTAGCATTGTGTTGTACTCACATTAAAAAGTATGCGAGTACCTTCTAAGTTCACCACGGCCCTGACACTAGAAAAAGCAAACATCACAAAATGCTCGCAGGATGTCCGCAGAGAGAGAGACTGACGTGGAGGCAAGGGGATGTTGCGTTGAGAATAAATGGGAGCCGTCTTGCAAAGACTCCTCTGCATTATTGAATACTGTCGGGCCATATATTTTTGGATCAAGCGAAAAACAACCAGTTCAAACACGCACGAAATATGATCGAGTAAGTTGGCTCCCATCCTTTGGTCTCAACCAGGACTCTTGCGCACTCGAGCATCACTCCTACAGCAAGTCCATCATCGGCAGCTCCCGGACTCGGAAGAGTACTGTCGAGATGTGAGTTGATGAGTACAGCTGACGCTTTACCGCGTTCGGTGCCATCTGATATACGGATAATGATGTTGGAGAGGTTGACATAGGTTTTGTACAGTCGGGCGTTCATCATGTCAAACCTGGAGAAGTGCGAGCCGGGCTGAGAAGAGAGCGCAAGACGCTGGTAAACTGCGTTCAGACTCACCGGTGACTCCCACTTCCTTCTTGCCTCCAAACCTCGCACTCGAGTTTCCGACCCTCTTCTTTTTTCACGAACTCTTCGCACAATTGCTTGATCTCCTCTGCCTTGCGAACCATCCATGCGTCTGCCTCTGCATGTTCTCGCGTACCAGGAGTACGGTATCCGATATCTTCCGAAAGGTATTTGGCGTATGATAGAATAGTGGCTTCAGAGGGATGTGCTAAGCCCGTTTGTGGGTCATATCTTGTCATATGCGTGAGCAGAATGTCATGCCTGTACTATCAACGTCGGGCTTACGGGTAGACGTTGGGTGTAGGCAGTGCTAGTCAGGCACGAGAGTCAGCACTAGGAGCGCGAGGCCCTTGTAGCGCGAACAAGACTCACTGGACAGGTGGTATAACGTATAAAGCGGCAAAGCCAAGAAAAGGGGTGCGAGAGCCAGCGTTGAGCGTATTGGACCCCATCTCTGTAAAACCCGATTAGTAGAGTCCATCCGAATACAATGGATAGCGTTGAGACTTGCGGGTGGAAGAGAAAGGACTAGTCGAGAAAAGTTGGACGCGCCCAGACCGTGACGTAGCAGGCGTTTGTCATAAGCATGCCCAAGAACACCCCGAGTTTATTTTCTCCGTGAATACGATTAACAATATATAGACACAACCCTTCAAGCTTCAAACAGCAGCCGCAACTGTCGTGTCCAAACGCGAACCCACGTCCTCCGAATCTGCAGGGTGGTTGTCCCGGATGTCTAGCGCTTCTGCGTCAGCCGTCACACCGACGTGCACCGTATCGCCGTCGCTGCAAAAAAACACGACAACCAACCGTCACCAATTTTGTTTCACACTAAACCAACACGAAACACGTACCGTATCGTGCCCCGCAACAGCTTTTGCGCGAGCGGGAACAACACCTCCGTCCGTACCACCCGTGCGATCGCACGTGCACCGTACACCTTTGAGTATCCCTTCTTCACCAACCATGCTTGGGCAGCCTCGTCCACGTCAAGCGTGATCCGCCTATCCTTCAATCGCTCCGTGACATCGTTCAACCGTAGAGTCACGACATCCAAGATGGCACTTCGCGAGAGTTTGTTAAACACTAGGATTGCGTCAAGGCGGTTGAGTAGCTCCGGGGGGAAGTACTCTGACGTGCGTTCCAAGACTTCAGCCCTGGCGGCCTCGGTGACAATGCCGTTGGCGTCGCAGGAGGATGGATGCGCAAGAATGTCACTCCCCAGATTGCTCGTCAGACATATGATCGTATTCTGATGGTTTATTCAGATTAGTAACACGAATCGAGGGTGCTTGATGCCTAGCGGGTGACAGACCTTAAAGTCGACTTTACGACCCTGGCTATCGGTAAGACTTCCTTCGTCCAGAATCTGGAGAAGGATCATCGCCACATCCTGCCAATTGTAATTAGTAAATAGTACATCAGTCAAGTGTTAAAGATGTCCAAACCTTGTGAGCCTTTTCGAGCTCATCCAAAAGGATCACAGCTTTCCGAAACCGTCATTATATATCCCAAGAACTCAAAGTAAATATACCATAGGGCTTTCTTCGAACTGCTTCCGTCAACTGTCCTGCAAATTGTAGTTGTGTTAAGGCGGAACTCGGATGGAACACGATGGTAGCGGAAGTCACTTACCACCTTCCTCGAACCCGACGTAACCAGGAGCTGCTCCAATCAGACGTGATATGGTGTGTCGGTCATGATACTAGAACATGAATGCCTCAACACCACCTTCCCTTGAACAAAAAAGCTTACCTCTGACATATTGATGCTGATCCTTTCAGAGATGTCAATATCAAACGAATACTCATGTCGAAAAGTGGACTTACAGTCCTCGTTGTTCATCGTTGAACAAAAAAGCTGCAAGGGCTTTTGAAAGCTCGGTCTAGGACTTCAGTCCGGACGATATTAGCTAGGGATCTATGAATGAAGACAAACCTTGCCGACACCTGTAGGTCCAAGGAATAGGAATGAAGCCACCGGTCGATTTGGCGCCTGTAGACCAGCTCGCGAGATTCGGACAGCATCACTGATGGCCGAAACAACATGACCCTGTCCAACCACGCGTTGCCTGAGTGCATCTTCCATCTAGACCACATCATGTGTCACCGAGACGGTTAAGAAGAAGCGGGAAATGACTGACATGGACTAATTTCTCACGTTCACCTCGCAGGAGGTTTTGAACGGGAATTCCTGTAGCTTTGGCGACGACCCGTGATATGTCGTTGCTCGTCACTCTATCATGAAGCATCGCAAGAGGGCCTTCTGCACTGTCCTCCTTCAGCTCCCCATCCTTGGGAAGCTGGCTTTCCAGATCTGGAATGACGCCAAAACGAAGCTGGGACGCCCTTTCATACTGGCCCTGCCGTTGTGCGACCTCGAGCTCATGCTTCGCGTCTTCGAGACGCTTCTTGATGTCCTTGATACGGTCGAGTCGAGCACGCTCTGTTATGTTCCTTATGGTCAACATCACCAAAACAGTATTCTGATAATTGTACCGTTTTGCCATATCGCAGTCAGCTGCTGTGCCTCATCCCGCTTGAAGCGAAGATCACATTCGAGTTTCGTTTGCCTTTCGACGCTGAAGACATCTGTTTCATTTTTAAGACTTTCGAGTTCGATCTGTAATGTCACAATCTCTCGGTCGAGAGCCTCAAGCTCGTCAGGCTTAGACTCCTGGGCGAGCCGGAGGGCGGATGCAGCTTCATCCACAAGGTCAATTGCCTTGTCTGGAAGATACCGATCCGATATGTAGCGCGCGCCATACACCGCAGCTGAAAGGAAATCGTTAGGAAAGCATATAGAATAGAGCCAAGACGACGTACCGGTCACCAACGCACTGTCTGCAATTCTAACACCATGGTGCACTTCATATTTAGGTTTCAAGCCGCGGAGGATCGAGATCGTCGCCTCTATCGTTGGTTCTTGGATTTGTACCGGCTGGAACCTTCGCTCGAGAGCGGCATCCTTTCCAATCGTCTTCCTGTACTCATCGGCTGCAGATAGTATTTAGAAAATGAGCCAACGAAACGCGGTATGGACTCACGTGTGGTGGCCCCGACGAGTCGCAAGCCACGCGCAAGAGCAGGTTTTATCATCTGTCCTGCATCTATGCTGCCCTCCGCCTTCCCAAGATTGAACAATGTGTCTATCATTCCGTTAACACAATGGCGACGGATACAGGAACAATACTGACGGACTTCATCAATGAAACAGATGATACGACCAGCCTGGCTATGTGTGCCATGAATCACTCAACGAGGGTCTAAATAAGCTGCTCACCTCGTCTTCTATATCTCGAATGAGTGCCTTGAACTTTTCTTCGAACTGACCCCTAATGCCAGAACCAGCCATGATCGCGGAGAGGTCCAGGGACAGTACTCTCTTGTCTTGGAGAGACTTGGGATACGCGTAAGCACAACGCGCACTAGTATGAGTTCACGATTAAGATACCTCCGGCACTTCCTTGGCCACTATTCGACTTGCAAGACCTTCCAGAATTGCCGTCTTTCCTACTCCGGGAGGTCCGATGAGCTATTGCGACGAATTCGAGTGAGGATGCACCGAGCGAAAGTAACAATGTACATACGACCGGGTTGGACTTGGTTCTTCGAGAAAGAACTTCAAACATGAGAAAAGCGTACAACATTGCGATGCCAGAGCAACTCACTTTGAATCGTTCTGCGAATCTCTGCAAGGCGCATGGATGAGTGCGACGGGCGGGGGGAAAGGACCAACACGCGCCTTCGTCTCGCCCAATGGTAGGATCAAGCTTTCCGTTGCGCGCCATTTCTGTAAGATCGACACTCTGCAAAAGGGTTTGAACAACACAGCGACATATATTTCATATTTTGTGGACGGACGTATTCCTTCAACGTCTCGCCTTTTTGACGCGGCTGTTCGAACAGAAAGTTTGGGATCCCACCCCCCATACCGCCAGGAGGTTGTCGAGAAGCGTAACCGCGTACATCTGGCAGTCGTCGTCCCAGTTCGCATCGAGCATGAAGTAGAATAGAATTCAGGAGAGAGTGGGGGGTAAGTGCGACGACGGTGCAGCCATTTCGCAACCTGATTGGTAGGCGCGAAATGGTCTGTCTGCGCAGAAGCGTGCTTGTCGTCGCAAACGACATGCCAGACGATGTCGAAACGATGATATGACGTATGCGCGGTGCCCAAGTTGGTGTCCGCAACTTGCCTTACTCCTTAACTCGAGAAGTTGTTCTGATCATTCAAATATCCTAGAAGACTTTCAAAGGCCCTGAATCACGTCGTCAAAATCGGGTCCTCTATTGAAGCTCGAGTTAGAGCGGTTTTCAATTGATTTTGCTCAACTCCCAGGTAGGACCCCAGAAGTAGGCGTAGACCTTGGTAAATCTGAACCAAACATTACACTGCGACCTTCAATCTCGCAGCTATGCCACGAAATCGGGCCTCAGATGACCTGAGAGCCCGTATTCCAGTTCTTTATCAAGAAGGTTATCCTGTCAAGCACATATCTCACCTTCTCGACATCAAAAAATCTCTTGTTTACAACGTCCTCTACTTCTACAAGCGCTTCGGTGTCACGTCAAACCACTCTTGTCATGTTTCCCGCCGTCGCTCCTTATCTCAAGATGACCTTGTCTTCCTTGACAATACAGTAGCGCATCGGAGTTCACTTTGCCTTGACGAATTGCAGGATGGGCTGTGGACCAAACGCCGTGTTGACGTATCCCTTCGAACCATCTCTCGTGCTCTCCAGCAACTTGGTGTCAGTCGCAAGGTTGTTTCCGCTCGTGCACAGGAACGGGACGAGGAGTTGCGGGCGCTGTATATGAACCGCATTGGAGAGAAAGCTCCTGATGCAAATATGCTGATGTTCATCGATGAAGCAGCAAAGGATGAACGTACAATCTCATGGAAATATGGTCGCTCACGAAACGGAGTTCGCTGTGCCGTTAGGAGGGAGTTTGTGAAAGGTCTGCAGTATTCCATTGTCCCTGTCATCACTCTCGATGGGATTATCGCATACGACATTGTGGACGGTCCTGTCGACACTGAGCGCTTTGCAAAATTCCTTCAGGAGCAAGTGGTACGTCTCTCTCTCACTTTATCGGGTCCATTGACATAGTGTTGCCACCCAGATGCCGTTCACAAACCCTTACCCAGGTCCTCGAAGCGTGCTGGTGATGGGTAATTGCCACGTCCTCCATGGTGAACAAATCCGTCAGCTAATTGAAGATGAGCATCGTAAGTTGCTGTTGTAAATACATGCTGTCAATACTGACGCAACATTGAAGTCTGCAAGGTCATTTACCTCCCGCCACGCTCACCCAACTATAACCCCATCGAGCAAGCCATTTCGGACATCAAAACCTATCTCCGTCATCATTATGATATGCCAATGATGTCCATTGTACGTGCGTGTCAGAGTATCACGCCTCACAAAGCGGAGGAGTTCTTTAGGGCATCTGGATACATTGTGTAACTCGTTTCTAGTGTCTCTGTCTTTCCAAATTGCTGCCTTTGTCAGTCAATGAACTTCGAAAGTGTTCAACATTACTGTCGCTCCTTGACATCTCTACACCTACCTCCGGGGTCCTACCAACAGTTCCCGGGATTGAAAACCGTTCAACTCGATCGGAGTCGGTGAGCCATTCAATGCCATCACATCCAATCAACAACAAACACATCTGGAACAACTTGTCTGGTTATGGCGGTGGATCGGAATACCTGTATTATCCGGAACATTGGCATTTGAGTGATGACAGCCTTCGAAAATACTGTATGGTGCTGCGTTAGCAAAGGATACCGATACTCAGTCGGCCGCGATACTTATTCAACCGCAATACCCTGAGTGGCTGTTTCTCATTGAATCTTGTTGCAGGTTGTTACATGACGTCACTGCATGTAAGCCTCAGCGATGAAGTGAATTTCAGTTGGCCTCACTACCTCTGTATAGATTGGTCGTTTTCCTGCTTGGGCGGTACCGTATCTAGAGGATTAAATGCATGATTCTTCCACGTGGCTTTACTCCTTCCTCGTACCTGTATAATGCATCCTATATTCTCTGGATTGTAACCTGTATGAATGTGTCAGCAAGTAGTAGCAATCACGTCAGCCTCCACAATGATGTTGTGGCGTATATATTAGTCTGGCAGTTGGAAATGAGTAGAGAAAGGAGCCTGTAATCCATCTTGAGCACACACCACAGACATGCATCCCTTTCTACGCCTATCTACAAACGCTCCTGCACTCACCCTCCTCACCGTCCTCTTCACCGCTACCCCAGCAAGTGTGCATGCCCAGACACCAACACCAACGCCAAGTGATTCCGCCGACGAATCCATTGGTTTCGCCGTTTGGCCGTTTGTAATTGTATCTTGTCTGTCTGGGCGCTTTTGCAGATGTGTTTCAGTTACTCATAGTTCATTACAGGCAGCATCGTGGTATTGGGTTTATTGTGTCTCTGCTGCGCCGCCTGCTGGGAGAGCGGGACTCGGAGACCTCGTGTACAAGATGCAGAGCGACGGCCAGCCACATCTTCACGCCCAACGCAAGGGCAAGGGAAAAATGCCGCGGCGCCAGCGCCCCCTCCACAAGCACACACTAAGGAGAATGCGGGCGCTGCAAATGAGCCAGAACAGGAACAGAATCCGGGTGAGGCGGAACCTGCGCCGCCACCGTACTACCCGGTGAGTCATTTCTCCTGTATCTCAAAGGAAAGAAGATGTTCACGTCCTTCATCCCGGATCTCGTCCTCCTTTGCAACTTGTGATATCGGAAGCCCGTTCCACCTCGCCCAGTGCCCGCCTGCACCGCAGAGGGCAGCCACGATGCGGAGCCAAACTACAATGATGACTGGCTCAGACCAAAGTGGTGAGAGAGCGTTGGGAGGGACAGAGGTAGTCGAAAGTCGACTCCACAATATAATCGGAAATTTAGAGGTACCTGCAATGCAACGAAAGCAAAAGGTTTGGCCGTATGGCTTGGAGGCGTCAAGGTTTAGGCGAATGTGTAAGCCCGAATGATACACACCCAACAAGTTAGGTTGACAAATGACAATGTGCATGTGATCTTTCACCTGTGAGGACGCAACTATGTATATTGTTCTAAAACAAAATAGCAAGGCTGGTACTCACCCTAGTAATTTGCCTTCCTTCAAGGTGCACGATAATCGCTATGCTGCTTAAGACACAGATCAGGCATAATAAAGGCAACGGGAGAGCCTCTAGCCCGGCCGTAGGACGAATTTGAAGCATACTTACCTAGGCTACTTGGAATAGGCTGCATTTACGATAACAGCCCTACATCAGCAACTGGTGTCATTTGTTAGCCAAAGCTAGCGGTTTACATACCATAAACTTCACAAACCGTCGACCAGTGCCAAGTTAGTAACTGGCGATCCAGTAGGACAAATTGATACAAACAGTAGTGTATTTAGCCTTTTGCTTTTTCTTCTTTTTTAGCTCCAAAAAAAGATGCACAAACACGATCCATGATCCTATCAAAATAATGGAAAACGAATTCACATGAGTTCTCTATGTCTCCCTTTCACTCTTGCCTTGCTGTTTCTCCCCGTCGTCCTTCCTCACATTCATCCAGTTCCCCAAGGCCCCTGTTGTCGAGGAGGTTCGTTCGAGGTATGCAGGTGGGCTGAATAGCATCATGGGCTGGGAGCGGTTATTTCATTACTTGTACAGGAGTCTTTACTAATCTGTGGTGAACGAAGCTAAGGAACGAAGACCCTACTTCGTAATCAAGCAGGCAATATTTACCATCACACATCTCACTTTGAACCGGAAAGTCGACCTCGCAGGAGAGATTGGTGGTTGCCTCGCCTACCAACCTGCTCCCTCTTGTTTCTCGGCGCTGGGTTGGGATTGGATGCCTAGAAATTAACGGTTCACTTCGAGCTGACTGATTGAAACGTGTTACTTGCGGGCTGATCGCGTGCCTCTCTTCTAGCTTTGGTTCTCTTTCTGATGATACGAGCGATGAAGAACCACATGTCTTGTTTGATAAAGGTGGTGAGGGATGGTGGCTTTATAAGAGGCTATTCTTCCAGACCCCTTTTCTTTGAATCGCCGGCTACAGAACCATGTGCACAGACAAAACGATACCGCAATAAAACACATTTATTCGCCCGTTCACTTGCCAAGGTCTGCTGGGAGCCTTAGCTGCTCCAAATCCTCCGGCCCAAAACTCAATGGCAACAGCCCCCCAACCGTCTCCACCCTCACTCCACCCTCCTCTCCCGCGCTTCCCTGTGGGTAATCCGCGGGGACGAGGAGGACGGGGGTGTCGAGGTGACAGAATTCACGGAGGACCTGACGGCAGATGCCACAGGGCGAGATGGTGGCGGGAACATCGCTAAAGGGTAGAACGGGAGAACGTTATGGACGTACGCAGTGACGAACAGAAAGGGTGTAGGGATGGAAGGGTAACGCACGTGGTGACAGCTATGGCAATAAAGTCTTTCTTCCCCTCACTCTGCACGGCGAGCCCACGGATATGAATGAAAGCGTCAGATGATATTGCGATGGGACGGAGAGCAGAAAAGAAGACTTACAACCGCTTTCACGATCGCGGTGCGCTCGGCACATATCGTTCCACCTAACGACTCGAGATGATTCAGATGAACGAATTCAGAATGGGATTAGGGCTGGGATCTGCTCCAAGAACTGATGCGTACCATTGGACGCATTCTCGACGTTGCATCCTTTGATCACAGTCCCATCGGCACACAGCAAGGCCGCACCAACGCGAAACTTGGAGTAAGGTGCATAGGCGTACGATTTGGCTGCGTGGGGCAAATTAAGGCTAGAGCACGTACACAAATTCAAGTATCAAACCTTTGATGGCTGTTTGGATGAGTTCCTCGCGGGATTCAATTGGGAGTGACATGATGAACGTGATAGGAGATAAGAGATATACCAAACGTAGAGTACAGTCGATAAATAATCAAATCCAGTTGTAATGTCCTCGCTTCTACTACCCTATCCAACCCAATCTTACGTCCAAACCCGACCCGTCCCACCACAGTCATCACATGTCATCACGTCGAGCACCATCACCGTCCGTATACCCGCACCGTCGCATCGCATACACAGCCGACCACCCAACCTAGGATCTCCAGGGTCGACAGGAACAGCATGTGGCACTGGGGGTGCGTCGCGTGCACACAACGGGTTCATGACATAGTACGAAGGTCCTGGATCTGCGGGTTGCATGTTATGTGGCTGGGAGATAGACCTGGTATGAGGTAGGTGTTGGATAGACTGCGATGACCCTGGGTTTGACCCGGCGAGATGAGGTGGTACGAATTTCGGCAGGGGACGTTGCATTCTTGGATCATTTCCGGAAGGTGACCAAGGCGTGTATGTGAGTACACCGGTGTACGGTCGTCCGTACTTGTCCCAACATTTGCGACATGGATTGGAGGGATCGTAGTTTTTGTAGCCCGTGTTCTTACCTGGCCATGGATGAATGCGCGCACCTTTGCAAGAAAGTGGAGAACCTCACATTTAACACATAAATAATCCCTTGGATAGACTAGCAGATTGCCATCGCGCAACAACGGATGTCCAGGTACAGGTGTCCGCGTTGGAGATCTGTCATCTGGAACAGGCGGCGGAGAGTGGGACGGTGCTGACACTGGGCGAGGTGGAGGCGGAGGAGGTTGCGGCACTTGCCCTGGAGGTCCCGGAGGCGGTGCATACACGGAATATGTGTTAATATTACTAGGGTATGGGACAGCGTACGCTCCCGCATTGGCGCTCTGTGCCGCCAACATCCGTTCGTCGTGTGCACCCGAAACAACGTCTGCGATGTCCCGGACGGTATCGAAAAGCGCACCGATCAGGCCACCGCCCGTTTTCTGCCGCTGACGATACTGCGATTGTGTTTGCCAAGGGGCCAGACCTCGTGGATCTGGTTGCGCATAAAAGCCCGAGCCCGGGGGAGGCAGCGGCCAGTTTGAATAGGGACGTTGGTCTGGAGGAGGGTGAAATGACGGCGGTGGGAGTAGAGGTGGCCGTTGGAAGGGCCGGCGGGGTCCTAGGCCGACCGTTTCCTCGCCGATGGTTGCAGCGGGTGTGTAAGGGGGTGGGAGATCGTCACCAATGTTCTCTATTTCCCGTCGTGCTGAAGAGTCTGGTGGAATTGTACGGCTTGAGGAAGAGGGCATGTCTGGCTGGATGGGAGATGGAGGAGGGAGAGCTGGTAGTTTCGGAGAGGGTGTACGCTGTGGGAGGGGAGGAAGAGGAGGAGAAGGAGAAGGTTGTTCTACTTGACGAAAAGGATTCTTGCTCGACATTGGACGTACAAAGAGTCGACTGCGGTCGTGGCAGTGGACTTTGTAATCAAAAAGATCTAATCATGTGCACTCGTATATCCATCGCCTCCTTCCATAACTCGAGCTCCCTCATACACCATTCCGTCCACTCCGCACATGCATCCTCGACACACTCCAACTCAAGGTCCTCCAGATTCGGAAGCACGATCGGCCAACCAAGCACCTGTGGGAGATTGATCAATCCTTGCAACGCGAGGGTCACTGTGCGCAGCTCGAGTGGACCAGAACACGCTCTTCCCCGTACTACAACATGCCTCAACGACGGCAGCAAATGGAACAATATGTACGCCGCCCGTGAGTTCGGAAACACCCGCCCACTAATCCGAAGATCACGTATATGGGTGAGCGGCGTCATGCCACTCTCTCCCAGACACTCCATCGTCGCAAACTCGAGCGCTACGACGTGTTCGTGAAGCTCGAGTCTGGTCAGTCTGGGAAAGGACGACACGACGTGATGGAAGCACGACACCGAAACCACGAGCGAACCATGTCTGTGCACGGGTGCCGTCCAAACAAGGGTCGTCAGGTTCGATCCAATGCCCCATGGGAGTCTGTACGCATTGTGCGCAATCAGGACGTTGCTCAGCTCGAGCCGCTCCAGTCCTGGGGTGTTCTTTCCATCAAAGAAACAGGCTCTGGACCATGTCGCGCATACGTTGCCGTTCATTGCGACATGGCGCAAGGCAGGAAACTTGGACCCGCGTCCTGTCCATGTCTGCAGGACAAAATTCAGGAACGCGCCGCGTTCGGTGGCGTTGATGGTGACCGACTCGACTCTCTGACTCGCTGGAGCGGGACTAGTACCTCCATTGTCTGACGGCGATGTGATAGACCGAAGTTGTGCGGTAAGCGCGACGATGGAAAATGGTTCTGATGCAGGGATAGGGTTTCGAAATGGCCACTGGTGTACCGTAAGGTGGATGGAGATGGGTGACGAGCGGAGCAACTGTTCTTTCAGTGCACGAATCGATTGAAATGGAGTGAGATGGACGAGTCTCCAAAGCTTGGGACAGGTAAACACAACGGTTCGCCATGCTCTGGAAACGCTTGCGAGATTCCGTGGAGAGCTCACCCACCCACCAGTGCATGTGCGTCGGTATTGGCATAACGACGATTCTGACGTGATGACGTCGTCAAAGATCATGACGAGGAGTTCCTCCAGGAGGGCCGAGATGGGACCGTTAGGAAGACCATTCAATGTGATGGTGGACGCTTGGCTCGTCAATGACCTCAGGCTGGAACGGTGGGACGTGGCATCGACAGTTTCGGCGAGGGACTGAGCTTCTGTGTATCTACAAGATATTTATTGGTCTCATGGAAAACTCCGCTAACAATCCGAAGAGATCTTACTGGAGTGTGACGGGAACCAGTTTCGAGCTTCCCTTCTCCGCTCTCTCGTAGCCCGTCAGCTCGGCGGGCGCGATAAAGGGTAGCATGAACATGGGTTTAAAAGAAAATGGTTGAGCTTGATTGGTTGTAGAACCAAGCACGACAATAGTTGACCTGAATGCTGGAACGGAGACTCTATTTGAGGCACATGTTCCGCTTCCGCCCTTCCTGTTTACACGAGGCCTGCATTGAATTACGCTATCATTAGCAAGAACTTGGGTCGGCAGTGGGTGCGGTGCGGTGATGGATGGTGAGGGTTATACTTTACAGCACTTGCGCCACCAGCCACACATAACAGGCAAAGTGGCAGAAAAAGCAAGGTTACTCTACACTGAAGGTCAGCCGGGACACTGTACGGAGAAGGTTGGGTACAGCGGCGACGAGAGTGGGAATAAGAGCGGACAGTGAGGCTGATAGCACGTAGCGACAGCGGCTTAGATTCATAATGGTTCTGATATCATACCGTTTCAGGACTGGCGCAACTGGTAACTGCAAACTGACTCTGATTGCATATTCCACGGCCCTCTGGGCACCGGCAGACTCAATTTTGTACGTTGACTGAGCGGGCTTGCGCGGCGGGTCCAGAAGGTACGAGCTAGCCAACGTTCTAGAGTCTTCATATCCAACCTTGGATGCGAACAGTCTCGAGTCACAGACCTGGCGTCTGAGTGGTCGGTGTTGCTCATTGAGAATGGGATACGATGACCCTCTGGACGAACCACATGGTGTGCAATGATTTGACAACACGCCCAAATTGACACCGGATAACACGGCGATCGGGGGGGTCCAGACGATAAATGCGACAAAGCGTTGGACTCATCCCACAAAGGGAATTGGAGTGATCACGTGACCGCGATAAAAACGGTCGCTTCGAACCGACATCTTACAAAAGACAATGGCCACCGCTGCTCCGTCAAGTACAATGTCCCCAGCTTCTCTGCTCTTTGCCACATCCAAAGCCAAACGGTTGGCCCATTTCTCAAAACCCCATAGGAACGAGGCGTTGTTGCGGTTGCGCAACTCTACACTCTGCCTCGTGACCCTCGTTTTGCTCACATATTTGCTACCCGTCCCCTCGTTGTGGACAGCTCTCAATGTTGTGCGCGGAGAGGGTCATGTCGATGTTTTTTGGGCTGTCTGCGCTGCTGGTATGCCGACATATCAACTACACGTTCCAGGTTACATTGACATGATTCTCTTCCTTCCTGTCAGAGGTAGCACTATCAGGCTTGCTTGTACTCAACCTCATTCAGGCTGCCGTTGCAATCCGATATCCGCCAACACCACTTCCTCCCTTACCTTCATCACCGGCCAAGGGCCTCCTCACCCCTCAGGGCCAGAAAAAACGCCGGACAATCCTGTCTCCCGCTGTGAGTACAACCCTGGTCGTATGCAATGTCGATCTCGATGCTGATACTACCGTTTCACCTGCTCGCATCGATAGACGAGTCCACAAACGCAACGTTCTTTCACTTCATCGTACGTCCCCTCGCCCGTATCGACACCTTCTCGGACGTTACACTATTCCATGCCCAGTACTCCATCCCCATTCGGTGTGTCCCTTGGGGCTTCGACAAGCTCTGTGCCGTCGACACCCTCCCCTTCCCTTGCCGCATACCACGGAAAGCATCCCCCTTCGCTTGGTCGTGCGTGCTTTACTTGCTTGCAGTGGTCGAGTGGACATAGTGATTCATCTTTGCAGGCGCTTTCAATGGCTTGTCACTCAGTCTACTGGCCGACGATTCCGATGACGATTCATGATTTCAATTACTGACGTCGCTGTTCTCGCTCTATTTCTGCATTTATAATGTGTATCTGCGTATTTTCGAGTTCAGTATATAGAAAACACGTGGTCTAAACGGTGGTATCCTGTGCTCGGAATTAAGGGCCAAGGGCCATTCAAGATTCTTGTCGCGGTGCGTCCATGCCAGTCCTTATGCATATTTCTGTAACCGCCTCCGCAAGTTCGTTTTCGGTCTCGAGCGGAATTTATTCACTCTCGTCCTCATGTCTGTCTCGAACAGTCTGCTCGCCATTCTTTCTTTCCGCAGGTCATACACACTGTCCCATTCGACCTCATTCCCGTCTATTTCTCCGCAAGCATTCCCATATGGCATGAGGGGACATCCAAGGGGCTCAGTTGCGCCGGCGACAACTTGGCTACTCTCAACTGAGGTGAGCCCGAAGCCACGTCTGTTTCATTCGCTTATGTAGTCTGCATATCGTTAGCGAACGGGGCTTGATGGAACGCACTGCACCTGCAGAGATCGCCTCGGTTGTCGAGCACGTCATGCTCGCCGTTAAGCTCGCATATTACAAAGACAATCGTGCTCAGTGATGGAGACAGTGTGATGGGTTGGGCGACGGCGAACATGTTCCCGTGTTCACGACGAGCGCGATGAGGTCCCGAGCATCAGATTCAGACGACCCCTAGTCGGATGCTGCCGCAGCGTATCCCTTCAAGGCTGGGAAAACTTGCCGGCATTCCGGGCATGTCGTGGACGTGATGAAATGCAGGGCGCCCATTGTGGGTCTACAAAGCCTGCTTCCATTCTCAAGTTGTGTTGTCTAGAGGTGAGATGAATCGCACTCCCGAGCCCGTGGTTGTACATACTCATATTCACCTTTCCCATTCACGCAGTCCCGTTGACCAGGCTTAACCTGGCAACTTTCCAGCCTTTTGTCAAGTCGTGGTTTTGCCCTAACGACATCATTGTCAGGATCACCTCATCTTGGCCGTCAACGATCCTACTTAGACACCACGTGCCCGGATCGGCGGCGAACCCGAAGCTGTACGAACGTTATCGCGCAGCAACAGGCTCGTGTCGGGCCCGGGACGCTGTTCCCTGTGAACCACAAAATAATTTTTTTCTCCATATTGTGTCTTCATTTCACACCATGCGACTTTGACGGAACTAACAAACATAGTCCATTTGTCTGCTTGATCATTCGGTGTCTTGGTCCCTGAGCGAGATCTTAAGGTGAGGGTCAGTCGAAAGCTTGAATCTAATTCCGAGAAAGCTGTCTATGGTTCTTTTAGCGCGACGATGCGGCCTCCGTGGTCTGGTGGGGTGGGTGACAGCATACATTACGATACGCCCTGCATGCGCATACATGTGAGGATGTTTACTCCTCACATCTTGCTCGTTCAAGATGGCATGGTTCATCCGATGTACGACACTGTGATGGAGTGATCAACTGCCCATGCAAGGCTTCGCGGTGTCCCCCATCACGGCTTTCAACCCATGTAAGCCTGATGTTAATGTGTCGTGCGTTGATTGGTATTGACAGGACAATCCAAATGGGGTTCTGCCGTGGTCCTCCTGGTATGGGATTTCCTCGTTTGCCCAGGAGATCACTTGGACATCGTTGCGGGTGTATCTGAACACATACCTTTTCTGCCCGACCGCTCATCCTCGGGTAGTTCTGATCGTCAGTATTGGCGCCGCTCTGCGATGTACCACCGAGTCCGTTCCTGCACATCTAAATATCGTTTATTCCTGAAAAACAGATGACTTGCTCGCTTTCGTATTCGTCGATTTTGGCTCGCCTGCCATGGGATCGTCGAGGGTATGGGTATTACTGCTTCCGTCTCTCGTGAACTCCATTTTGACGCATCTTATGGATCACGCGGTACGGAGCCGAGTAAATGGATTCTCGCCCTTATCGGTTGTCGTCTTGTTCGACTGTCACGCTGTCTTTAGGTAATATTCTGTCCCATTCAGACAGACGGACTTGATCACATCGTCTATGCCGCCGGTGATCGGAGGCTCCATGATTATCACGCATACGCCTTACAATTACTATCCCACACGTTGTCTACGATCTGTGGTATGTTTTCCATCTCATCTTTTTCCAAATGATTGTCTTGTTTTAGTGTGCATGCGCTCATTTATATCTGTGTTTCCTGTTCTTTTTTACACTTTTCAGTCCTGGTGTTGGATTTTATACGTCCGTGCCCTTCTTCAACGTGTGTGTAAGTCTTACACAGCCCTTGCCGCATCATGGGGCTCAACAATGATAGCCATTTATAACGAATTCCCCCAAATCGGGGTATGCTCCACGCCGGTGACTCGGTATGTATCACTCAGCCAGATCTGGTCGTTCCGTCGCGAGGGGGGTCCTAGTGGCGTACATTGCCTTGTGTTGTGCAGCCCTGGTGAGTCAACATGTTCGGGCATCGCCACTGGGTGAGAATGGGCCATACTAGGACCCTGGAAGTCAGCGGGGAATTGCCCAATGGCAGGACAGGGGTAGCGGAGGTTTGCATATCATTTGAAAGATCCGAGTCAGTCTCGAGAAGGGAATTCAATTAAGGCACCACGTAGTCAGGTCAGAAAAGTAGCTGAGCTGAGCAAACACGAGCATCCATCCTTTGCGGATGTCTGCAAGCAACACTGTAGTGAGTTGAGCAGGATGATCAGATTGGTGGCATGAGACACCGTGTCTCGGACGAGTAGTGTCGAGTTGGCAGACGTCGGATTGCTGGAGCTTTTCTTGGCAACACAGACGGAGCACTGACCCTGTTACGGACGGAGTCACAGCGATGTCGAGTCAGTTGCCAGCATCATTTCATCTCCGACTGAAAAGCATCCCAAATGGATCCGATCCAATTTACGCTTAGGCTGTTTGCGAAATGTCAGGGTAGCTGCTGTAACGTTGCTCTTTTGGCCTATGAAACGGTGACACTCCCCTGCTCTTATAGCCTCCATTGGTTTCGTGTGCGCGCCGGCGTTGCCAGTGGATCCTTACCTCCACTCAGGTGCGTGCCTCCCCCTGTCGTGACTGCTGATGGACAGAACGGGGTCGTTGACTGTTTAACCAAGGTCAAAAGCACCCCATGGACGACGGCGTTATACAATCCCTGGACTTGTGGCAGCTTGGCGGTTATAACGCAGGTAAATATCGTTCATGTCTGTTGCACACTCCCTCTCAACGTTCTCTTAGCCGCTTCTTGGCTGATCATGGTCTGGGAGGGCATCATCACACTCGGTGATGAAGTCGAATACATTTGGCCGTGCGTTCTTGTGTTCTTCCACCCGCAACAGTGTGGAATATGACCACTATTTGCGTTAGTATGCCAAATACCGCCTATCTCAAGTGGCTTTATTTCTTCGGGAAATACTTTGGGTTGACTTTTCAGACGTAAAATGTTCGTTTTTACTGCGCAAATTTGACCCGACCGTCGACTCTAGTGCCATGTTTGGAATTCAAGTAGGGTATCTTGCCAAGCATCCCATATCCCTTCATGCTTGTCGGACGTTTCGTCTCGTCGAGATGATTGCGAGCACGATGCTCATGCTTTGCTTCGATGCCGTCTTACTCCTTCGAAGTGTGTGCTTCCCGACTCTCCTATACTCCTCCCTCTGACACTATCATTAGTCTATGCACTATGCGGATTGTGGACGTGGAGCAGCGCAATCGGAACGTTTGGTGTTTTCATAGAATTTGTCTCCACCATTATAGCCGCAGTGCTGACCATCCCCGAGACCTTGTACGACTCTCGTTGTACAATGGTCAGGGTATCAAAGATGATCTTGATTTTCGTCGTCGGTACATTCATATCACAGGCCATCCTCTTGTGGTTGGCGTATCGCAGACGGGAGCACGCTGTCCGAGTAAGATCGACCATTGCCTGCGTGACCATCCGCGACGGAATGCTGGTGTTTGTGTGCTTTGCTTGTAAGCGGTCAAACTCCTATCCCTATTGAATGGAGCAGCTCATCATGCCGTGCAGCTTTTCTCACAATCGTAACGATTTGGACGATCCATAACAGTCCTGTCACCACTCTACTTATCTTGTACGATTCGTCATATCCTTGTCCTCTTGAATCTTGCTGACCAACTTGCGACAGCTATATCCCGGTAGTCACCTTCGTCGCCGTACGTCTTTTTCCCTCCTGCTCAGAGACTGTAGGCATTAATGTCGACATAGACGTGTCGCATCATCTTGAACCTCCAACGCACCAGGTATAACCCAGCCACCCAGCAATTTACCACCGAAATCTGGGGATTGTATGAAAGTGCTGATTCGTTCTTACTTTCCGATGGGCCATTTCAACGACACGAGCCATATTAATCTTCCCTTGGGGATCGGATGGGTCGACCTCGATTGCCATTGCCATCTCTCCGCCCGTATCCGTTGTGGATACTTTGGGTGCATTGTACAGCCAGACAGGCGTGCTGGTTTGGATATAGGACAGGTGTATAGCCCATGCTCACGAGTACTGGTACACGCTATGAGATGGTCAAGATGTCAAGCATGATGTCTTTGTAACACACGAGCACCTTGGGCTACAGATCGGGAAGGAGACGTTTACAGTACCTGTGGAGCGGGTCAGAAGGAAACTTTAATCGAGGCGTGAGGTCGCAGGTATCCTATCTAACGGTTCGGGCGACTCGTGCGTTTGTTTTGTAGACTATCTTTATGCTTTTATGTGCTTATTATAATAAACGTAGATCTTGCACTTTAATCGAATAAGCTTGTTAGGGTGTAACGCTTAGACTGCGTATTTTAAGTTAGGTTTGATTTTACCTCCGGAAACTTCGCTATGGAGTGATGGGGTTATCTGTAGGTCTGGACGCTCTCGACGAATCGTGCTCCGTTCGGCACAACGTTTTTGAACCCAGCATCCTGAGGCAGCATGAACGAAGGACTTTCTACGAGTGGGACCATCAAGTCCCTCGATCACCGCCATCGGCCGAATGGTCGATAGTGATTTGCCCTCAGCCCACAACCTCAACACGAAGTAGGACTTTACATTGACCAAGAACTTGAATTGTAAGGAGATAGTCTAAGGACATTGAAGGATACTTAGTTCGTTATATCGTCATCCCATCCGTTATCCGAGTCGCTATTGAGCGCAAACTCGTCATCGTGACTCTATCATTGTGAGGAGGAAGGGATTCGTCGTCTCCTTCTAGTTCATCCAAAGCATGATGATGTTCAGCTTCTAAGCAAGACCAAAAACGTTGCGCCCGAGCGTCCAGACCTCCATACGTACCGGATAAACGGTCCTCTTTGCGAGGATGGCTCGCGTAACGATGAGTGACCAGGCATAGTGGGGCTTGCCCGCTCCAACGATATACGTGCGCAGTGTAGGGTTGATGTCATATTATATTCTCAGCAGCTTACGGCTAAGGAAGACCGGTCCTATGAAAGGGAACTTTGTGGTCGAGGCAATCGGTTATGGTGTCTAATCATGACAGTTGGTAGATTCATTGGGAAAAGAGGTCGCGTGTATCATAGGTTTATCTTTGCAGTCAAGATGCCTTCAGTCCCGTAAGTTACATATTGTGGCCGAATACTAACTAACCTTCGAGTCAGTCACTGACATGGAACATTCGACACGGACGTCCACACTTGGTTCAGCACGCAGCACACTCGTATGAGGATCATACACGCCGGTGGTAAATGTTAACCAAAAGTGGTTTGTTGTTACGATAATACATACCTATTAACAGTAGCGATCGCGGTCAGAAAAGCTGTTGCTGGCCATGTGCAAGGCCGCCAAAGTAACATGTGAGAGCCTTCAATTTAGTACCCATCCACTCCTCCTCGACTTCTACCCTTTCCACCGGCGCGCTCTCTGTCAGCAACGCCGATATCTCCTCTAGGCTCGCGTTCCGAGGTAGAAAATAGGCCACGTTGTGGGTGATTTTTCGACTAAGATGGAAGAGATCGGCACCATGAATAGGCTTGATGTTAGCAAGACTGAATTCTGGGTGGCCCTCGGGAGAAGCATCGGTTTGCTCGCTGACAAGCTCGACGTCGTTGTTTCCCTGTAGCAGATAGCCTGGACCTCCCCAAGGTGGACTGAGGAAGACGACGTCGATGGGGCGCTTCCCAGGTGATCGAGAAATGTACGCCTGCGCGAATGAGATGTAATCCCCCAGGATAAACTCGATGCGATCAGCAACGCCGTATATGACTGCGTTGTGTTTCGCGAGTGCCAAACGCACCGGAGAGATGTCCAGTGCAATTACTGTTGGTGCGCGTCAGATGCGGACGAAACAGGTTCGCTACATGCATACCATGTTCGCATGTTTTAGCGAATGCAATGGCGTTTCCCCCGACACCACAAAAGGCATCGAGGATGGTATCGCACCGACATCTTTCTGCAATCTGGGCTGCAATCAGCTCAGGTGTGACACTGTACCACCCTTCTTCGTCTAACAAGCATCCTTCGTCGTAGAGGGTGAAATAGCGTTTTCGCTGAGAAAAGTCTGCGTGGTGGACGATGAGAACAAAGTCGACCAATGGAGAAGTACCGTACATTTTTGCAGGTGTTCAGGGACCTCGGAAGCAGTTTTGTAGTGCGGTACAAGTCTGGTCACGTCGTATGCATGCCAAGATGAGCCAAGCAATTCATGTCGTAGGGACTTTTCGGTAGCTGTCTCTCCGTGTCGGTTGGCTGAGCTTTCGGCGATCGCTTTGGAAGACGAATCTGGCGCGGGACTTTGTTGAAAGGCTTGTTTTGCAAAACGAGACAACCCTGACAAGTTTTTGGTTCGTTTGCCCATACAGACGTAGGATGGCGCGCGGAGTTACGAGTCAATGTTGATAGATACCATCGCAGCGATCGTGGCTTGTTCTCAATTCATGTATTCGACGTGAGCGCTTTCTATCCTTTTGTCAGCAAGATCACGATAATGACTAGTCAAGCTTCAAGCCCAGGTCCAGTTGGGAATGACATGCGTCCGAATCAATTTGGATGGTCTACTATCCAACACGGCCGGTTCACCGTCCTCACTAAGCCAACCCACCCCAGCGTATAAAAGTCAGACGTTGACCGACGATGCTCGTAACCCTCACTACCATCCTCGAGCCCGGCGATCCCTCAAGTCCATCTCGATTCTCGACGCGCATTCAAGATGCACATGTTCTCGTTGACGTCTCTGCCAGTGATTCTCCTTCTCTCTGTCGTCCGTCCGTTGGAGGCAGTCTCTCTCTCCAAGTCTGGCTTTCGAGTCCTTCGTACGAGGTCTGACGCCTCCGATACCCCGGGTGTCATCGACGCTACCAGTGGCCAGCTTGAGATCGTGAACAAGGTGATCGCCCCCGATGGGTTCTCCCGGAGGTTGGTTTGTTTCTTTGGCGATATACCTTTTTTAACACGCGTCCCCCAGTGCTACTTTGGCCAGTGGTACTTTTCCTGGCCCGGTCATCAAGGCGCAGAAGGTTCGTGGTTCCTCTCTTCACGCTCGGCTGCCGTGGAATGTGACGCGTGCGATAATAGGGTCGTAACTTTTCGATCAACGTCATTAACAACTTGTATGACCCTTCCATGGAGTTGACCACTACAATCGTGAGTTCGCTCGACGTTTGCTTCGTGCTTGCCTTGTAACGGATCTCGTCTTCAGCATTGGCATGGAATCTTCCAGAACAGATCCAACTGGGCCGACGGTGTTTCTTTCATTACTCAATGTCCGATTGAACCTGGCCGGAGCTTTCAATATCGGTTCAACGCTGAGAATCAGACTGGCACATATTGGTATCACTCCCATCACGAGTTACAGTATTGCGACGGACTTCGTGGCCCATTGATCATTTATGACCCTCACGATCCTCATGCTGATCTTTACGACGTTGATGATGGTTTGTCTACAATTTCACTTGTCTGGCCCACTCGCATGGCTGATTGTACTTTTACAGAGAATACGATCATTACACTTGCGGATTGGTGAGTTCTACATATGACTCTGGATCATTCTCGTTACGCAAGGTACATAGGTGGCATAAGCCCTCACGCCAGATCGACCCGCCCTTCACTCCCAATACGACTACCATCAACGGAAAAGGACGCTATTCAGGAGGTCCGAAAGTACCTCTTTCAGTTGTCAATGTCGAAAAGGGCAAACGTTATCGCTTCCGTGTCATCGGCGCATCCTGTGACGCCTGGCACAACTTCACCATTGACGGTCACCGCATGACCATAATCGAGGCTGACGGTGTGGAGGTCGTTCCAAATGAAGTCGATTGGCTCCAGATCCTTGCAGGCCAGCGATACTCCGTTGTGGTCGCCGCCAATCAACCAGCAGACAACTACTGGATACGCGCGTTGCCCAACCATGGCAATCAAACGTTCATTGATGGGCAGAACTCGGCGATACTACGCTACGCCGGCGCACCGACACGGGACCCGACGACGAGTCAAGGACAAGTTACCGCACACTTTGAAGAGAGTAAACTTCATCCTCTTGAAAACCTCCCTCCTCCCGGCGTCCCTGAACTAGAGAAAGCAGACGTTGTCCTGTCCCTCGTACCCGGATTCAACAATAGCTTCAATGTCAACGGAGTTCGCTTCAGACCTCCCCCAGCACCTGTCCTCCTTCAGATACTCAGCGGCGCTCGTCATCCCACAGAACTTCTTCCCGGAGGCAGCGTCTACGAACTACCCAGGAATAAAGTCATTGAGGTTCACATGCCCGCCAACGATCTCACACCTGGAGGTGCTAGGGGTAGTCCGGTCAGTAATCCCCGACGACACATCTGTTCTTATTGCTGATCTATCATACAGCACGGCATCCATCTCCATGGCGTGAGTCTTACTTTTGATGAGCGGCGTAGCGTTACCGAGCGGATTTTTGCAGCACAACTTCCACGTGATTCGCTCAGCTACGAACAGCACTCCGAATTTCATCAATCCGCTGAAACGGGATACGGTCTCGATGGGCTCGGAAGCCCAAAAATCTAATATCACGTTCCGCTTTGTTACGGACAATCCCGGTCCATGGATTTTACACTGGTGAGTGACGATCGACAGATTATGGCTACTGGATCTGAAGCTTTCTTAGCCATATCGATTTCCACTTGTTCAAGTACGTGCCCTGAACTGATCCCAATCATTTGCTGACTCGTGATTCTAGCGGTTTTGCTGTCGTGATGGCGGAGGCGCCAGATACTGCTGCGATACAGCAAAATAATGTTTTGCCGAGTGCGTAACCAGATTCTTCAGTAGCTCGACTTATTAAACAGTAATCGATGACAGGCGCCTGGGGTGACCTCTGCCCAGCAAGCATCCGGGAAGCTACTGCACTTTTCAACACGACGAGTAGCTTTAACTTCACTTCACTCAATATACCTACCAGCAGCGTGGGCTCGAACATCTCGAGCATTGCTCCAACTCTATCCGACCCACGCAGCCTCAGCAGGACCAGTTCTCACACGGACATGAGCACCATGCCAGCGACCTTTAGCACCTTAGGTGGATCATTACCATAGAATATATGCCAACTCACCTTTCACACATACCTTAATCATTCGCGCTTTGCGATTAGTTGTCTATAGAGGAGACAAATCTATACCATTTTCCGTGGGCGGATTGTTCGTACAGACGATGAATGCTCACCTTGATGTGACAAACGGCACAGTGGTTCTGGCAGTTTGAGTGTTGTGCGCGAGCGTCTAATTAAACGTACGCACGTATGCGTCGTAGAATGTGCGCAATTCAAGGTCTGCTTCTCGATTATCGTATATGTACGCAAATTGGAGGTTCCCGGAAGGTGACACGGGGGGGATGCAGAAGTCAACATGAGATCAACTTTCATCCAGCGCTGAGCTCTAGTAATAGTAAAGCCTAGTACAATTGCCGGCGCGGGTTCTCGTGGAGGCTTCAACGACATCCAGAAAAGCAGCCCCTGCCAGTGGCTGATTCGTTGATCGGGGTCGGCAAATACTTATGCATGCCATTATGCCAGTGGGTGTCTAAGATGTCGGCTCCAGACGCCTACTTTCGAACATGAGTGACTGGACGCGGTCGCTGAGCTGCTCCGACCCTGTGTAGAAGCACATCCACCGTAGTAAGGGCGACTCGATGGCTCCGAATGCCAGCACAGATCACTCCGTTACCACGTACATAGACATCGTCCATTGGTACGCGCACGCTTGGCAGTATGATCTGTCCCGGGCCATCGGTGTCGTTCGATAAAGAACTGGCGGCCGCCGTCCGACAGGTGGCGTACCCAGGCTGTGCCACCGTACCTTTCCGTCACTCAGACCAGCATTGACAGCAACTTTGCTGTACTCGGAACTTCGGTATCTTGCTCGCCACATCATTCTCTTTGGCAAAACGGTTACTATCACGGCATACTGGTTCTTGATTCCCGTAGCCGCATCATCCCAAAGTCTGTAAGGTTAGTAAAGTACTACTTTGTTTCGGGATGTAATACTTATCGGCCCATTGATACCATGCTTTTCGATCGGCTCTACAACGGAGATTGTGGTCAGGATTGATCGGGTTTTTCAAACTTCGGGCTCCCAACCGTCGTGACTAGGATATATGCCATTATGGTTGTCACTTTGTCTTGTTCCATCTCGTCACTGACACTCCTCGTTGCGAGATACATATATAGCACAGCTCACCGTTGTGATTTTGCCTATAATATCTTCCGTGGCTGGTATGTTGACACTCCATGTTCAACACGTATGAAATCAATTGAATTTTTTCTCCTGCTCGGTTGCATCCAAAAATGATCCGATTTGCTCTTCAGATTACGTGACTAGTACTGTTTCCCTCTATGGCCCGTTTATGATACCCTTACCAGTCATGTAGTAAGTGGATCTGCGTCGAATGAACGGCGATGACATCCTCACAGGTCGCACATGGCGCCGCATCATGAGCGCTCAAGCGATATAGCATTGGAAGGCTAAGCTGCCCCTGCCAACGGAACAGCGTATCTACCAATGCAGTGGTGTCGTGCTGGACCGACCCCAGTATAAGAGGTACGAGAGTGCCAAGGTTGCCCACTAGTTGATTTACCCCCCTTTCGTAACTTTTGAATGCTTTCCCTGTCTATTCTTGCATTCTCTCTATTTCCCATTTCTAATTCCTTGTCGGTCCCGAAGATTTTGAACTCGGACATAACGCCAACGAATGCGCTTGGTCCTGTGAGCCGACTTAATATCGCGAACAGTTTGATTGCGCCAGATGGGTACCCCAGATCGTGAGTTGATGATGTCGTTGTCACTTCTCAACTTGTATTCCTAATATTTTGAAGAGCAACCCTTGTCAATGGCGTATTCCCTGCGCCATTGATCCAGGCCAACAAGGTGAAGGATACGACAAAATCAAGATTGAATTACTCATGCTTTTCCAGAGTGATAAATTTGCTGTTCAAGTTTTCAATGAGCTCACGGACGCTACAATGCCGCTAGAAACTAGCGTCGTGAGTAGCTATACATCCAACTTCGCGAACCAGATCCTAATGCAACTCCGAAAGCATTGGCATGGAATTCTTCAGCGCAAGTCTAATTGGGCTGATGGTGTCGCCTGGGTCACTCAGTGCCCGATTCGTCAGCAGGAAGCATTCGAACACAGATTCGATCTCGCGGGTCAAAGTGGAACGTACTGGTACCACTCGCATTATTCCAATCAATACTGTGACGGACTTCGGGGACCACTGGTCGTTTATGATCCTGATGACCCTCTGGCGTATTTATATGATGTTGATGACGGTGAGCTTTCATCATTCTTCTGCCCCGGCTCTGTCTTATCACTTCGACAGAAAATACCGTCATCACCCTCTCAGATTGGTGAGCGTCTCACGATAAAAGAAAGGTTTGTGCTGACCCAACCTAGGTACCACACACCTTCGATCCAACTCGGCGAAATATTGGGTCCGGTGATACCGGACTCTACTCTGATCAACGGCCTGGGTCGATATGCCGGAGGCCCGTCGACTCCACTCTCTGTCGTCAACGTCCAACAAGGGTTACGATACCGTTTCCGCGTGGTTTCCATGTCTTGCAGTCCTAACTTCAACTTCACGGTCGACGGTCACCGGATGACAATCATCGAGGTGGATGGGTGTGAAGTGGAACCCGTAGAAGTTGACTCGATACCCATCCTTGCTGGTCAACGCTACTCCGTGGTTGTTACAGCAAACCAACCCGTTGGTAACTATTGGATCCGTTCTTCGAGCAATCTCAACGCTACGTTCGAAGGCGGTCAAAATATGGCCATCCTACGATATGAAGGAGCACCAGAACAAGATCCCGTGTCTGCGCCAGGGCCATATGAACTCGTATTTAATGAGGGCAACCTTCATCCCCTCATCGACCCCGGGGCCCCCGGAGTACCCGAGATCGGAAAGGCGGACATTAACCTTCAAATCGCTCCGAGCTTCAACCGGGGCAACTTCACATTTGGCAATACGTCCTATGTCAACCCCCCCGTCCCTGTGCTTCTCCAGATTCTCAGTGGAGCAAGACATCCCTCGGAATTCCTGCCGAAGGGAAGTGTATATGAACTTCCCAGGAACAAGGTTATAGAAATAAGCTTCCCCAACGCTACCGTGGCTCCGGGCTTTCCTGTGAGTGCCATGATTGTTCAACGTTGCTCCGTCTAACTCTGCGTGCATTTTTGAAAGCATCCTATACATCTACACGGCGTATGCGGTCTACTCCACAACTTTGTCCCGAACTAATCATTTTTTCAGCACCAATTCGATGTTGTGAGGGTTGCGGGTAGCAACGTGACAAATTTCGTAAATCCTGTCCGGCGAGACGTTGTGTCCATGGGCAGCAGTGCAACTGACAACGTGACCATCCGCTTCGTCACGGATAATCCAGGACCTTGGTTCCTTCACTGGTGAGTGGTCACCTCGGAGTGCGATGAGATCCCGATCTCACGGGTCCATGTCTAGTCACATCGACTGGCACCTCAACCAGTACGTCAACCCAAATGGATCAACTTTCTTGAACTAATTCCCGTGTCTAGCGGATTTGCTGTCGTGATGGCGGAAGCACCAAGTGAAGCGGCTACGGAACAAGTCGCAGCAATTCCAGGTATGTTCCTTACCTCAAGTATTGTCCTGCGCAACTGAAGAGATTGATCGCCTCCCACACAGCGGACTGGGGTCAAGTGTGCCTTTCTTACCAGGTCTGAGGGTTACTACGACGTGAATGTGTCTGGAAACTAGGGCATGCCAGCTGAGGCTTTTCTTTTCCGTCTTTCTTTTTTGTTGAGGGTCACGTTGCTAGTATACCTTAGGACATTTATGCTGTTTAGAATACTGAACATATGAATAATCGATATACTATAGAGTGTGCTAGTTATCAACGGCAACTTTCGCAACGACATGTACAGTACACTTGCTCATAATGCATAGTAGTATGCATTACGAGATTACTACGAAAAGCGTAATGGTCGATAAAAAAAGTGTAGGAGATTACTCAATGCGTTATGAGATTTTTTATGCATTATGAGCAAGTGTACTGTACTACTTGCTATGCGGTAGCGTTTTTGATTGCAATCCAAGGTCATGTTGCACTAACCAGGCTCAGAATGGCGCCAGCGGCCACGATCTAGTATGTAGTGTGTAACAACGAACTTCTGCGTGGTTCAGGTTTGGTTCATAATACGATCTCACAGTACTATGTACCTACTGAACGGACAATGATATTTTCTAGCCTAACTTTCCTCTTCGCCGCGCAACGACCATCTAGAGATCGAGTTCGCGGAATCTCGTTCAAAGCCGCCGAAAACCAAGTGCGTGCAAGTATTCTACCCTCCAACCTTCCATTTGATACCATCTAATGCCTGTGTACAGATAAACACGTGGCTCGCCCATCACATTATTTGTGCATCATCCAACCTTTGATGTCATGTAAGTACCTTGTCCATGATCGTGTGGCCTGCGTACGGAGAACAAGGGCATCCTGAGGGTGGCGTCGACCGGCGATGGTGCGGCTCCGCCAGTTGATGTTTATGAGGCGATGAGTTTCGGTTTGATTTTGTCGACCTTTTAGGTCGGACATGGTGCGGTTAGGCACTGAACGATTCAGATGGTTCCGATTGAAAGGCCGGTAACTACATCAAAAGAATCGAATGGAAGCTAAGTATGCTTTAATTACAATACGCACCTGGCATTACTGAAAGAGATGGGTTATGCGAAGTGGATCGTCGACATGGTATGGATCCACTCTGATGAGAAATGGCCACAGAATATGAATATGCACAACAGCCTTCAACGAGGCTAATCTGACAAGGAACTTCAAAACGTCAGTTGACGTTCCCGGTCAAGTTTAAATGGCTGACATCTGTTGTTTTCGAATGGAAAGGTACGGAGAATCGATCACTAGATAAAACACCGACTTCCACACAATACACACCTTATGCACATGTTGTCAGGTACTTGTGCCTCAGCGTTTGGAACGCCACACGCGATCCAGTTTATACACCGCATGCTCAGCGCAAGGAGACGTGGGACCCACGCGGAAACGACGAAACGCGATCCATCATCCAGCACTGGCATCCATCAAGCACAACCAAGCCACTCGGTAATACAAGTCAGTTTGCATTCAAGTTTCTGCTTCGGTCGAAATGATACTCCGGGCTAGATATATGTGCTGTGGCAGCGTGCCTTGATTGATGATTCGTTAAACACGGCTGTACCTTCAAATTACTGGATGACTGAGGTTGTCAGCGTACTGTTGTATACTCCACGCGCGGCCCCGCGTGGAGTTCCGGCTCGAGGTGCCTTGAGGTGACGCGTTTTTCGACTTTGCAGGACCGACTTGATACCAGCACCATCGCAATGAACGAATTCAGTTCCAATTTTTAACTTCAAGTGACATCCTACTAGGCTAGTACAGGCCTGTCGGAGTAACCCGTAGTGTGTACACGTGATAGCGTCATGGGTCCTCTAATAGGGGTTTCCTAACACTCACGCTCTAACATAGTCATCATGGAGCCCAAGTTATCTGCAAACATAATCCCAGGCATTGTCAACGTCCCCGCACGCGACCCTCAAACACAAGCTGTTGCAGAATCTCTGCTGGAGGAAGATAGGCAGAAGCACCACTGCTTCTTTAACCCGCAGGGTTTTCATAATCACTTGAGCCATCAGTGAGTGAAAATGTCAGGTCGAGGAGCCGGATGTTCATGCGTGTTAGCCTGCTTGCGGCATATGACTTGGGTGCTCCTGTGGCCGTTCTACAAGCTATATACGACACCAAATGTCAAATTCAAAAACCTATTGATGGTGAAAACGACACGCCGTTGGAACAAGTGAAGATAGCCCCCGACAACTTCACAAAATATGTCGGAGACAGAAGGTGTGTATCTGCCAAGCGAGTCGCGGGTCAGTTCACGAACCAAGGCGATTAGGTATTATCATGCCTTCTTGACTTTCTTCACAGAACAGATCAAAGAGTCCGGGGCATCGGAGACGATAGAGAGTTATGTATTCAGTGCCGCTGTTAACGTTGACGGCGTTCAGATGCTGGCAAGATTCATGAGCGGGATGTGGGTAGTTTGATCTTTCCAACTAGCTTCTGATAAGTCACAATTACTAGTTATCACCCATTGATCCAGACGGCGGTACGTTCGTTTGGTCCGTGTCTCTACTAATCGTTTTGTCACTGATGTGGACGCATAGTATGGCGCCGAGTTCGGGAGCGATGCCATGATTGCGCAAGGTCTGTCCAAGCCCTTTGTATTATGAAACTGGGGTTCATCGTACCTCAGGTCTTGCCCAGGCTGCCGTACACTCCAACGTAGTTTCCGACTTGGTGGACTTTACGGCACCCGATACACATAACGATACATCGAACACATCTATCAGGGATGAGAAAGAAAAGGGGAAACCTCTCCTTCATGTCCTGCGCGAACTCTATAATTCTGACGCATTAAAACCTGTAGCCTACGACCCTGACAAGGACGTGGGCCAGTATCGGGTGGATACAATGAAGGATGGTCGTCCAGAGGAGCTAAAGAAGCTATGTGCCACTTGGTGGAGCAGTGCCTCATCGGAGAGCCAAGCATTGAATCTTGATGTCAAGGTCGAGGAGTTGTTCTGGGTGACAACTCTCCTCCTATGTGCCACAGGCAAACGAGGTTGCAAGCCGCGGTTGGATTTTGTCCTCATGCATACACTCAACTCGACCCTTTTTCTGCCGTCCCTGCTGAAGATCATTCCAAGCGGCACTTCCAAGGTTAAATTGCTGAAGTCGTTTCTTCCGGTGACGATGATGTATGTACTGGTACGCGGTCGCCCCAGGATCGATGCGGGACTTGTGATGTCGTACACCGCTGCTCCTCGGCCTCCGGGACTGCCATCAGTGACACCCACGCCAAGCGCTCACGCCATTGGAGACCCGAATCAAACGTATAACCCATGGTTGAGCATCTCTGCATCTGTGGTTCACGCTCCAGATGCCCATACGGTCAAGTGTATCAGGGCGCTGTACTATGCTGCACAACATTACGGACACAAGAAAGCACGTGACCTCCCTGGGTGCTTCATCACACTCAAGGAGGGGCACCGGGGCGAAACGTTTCCTGGAATCTCTGAGTTGGATGGTACAGTGTTCGTACGAGCTGCTGGTGTTGTGATGGATACGCTTGGCTGGGTTACTCATGGAGATAACCCGGGTACTTGGGATTTCTCGGGGCTTGGTTGGGATGAAGCGTGGAGGGATAACGATTGACAATGATTCTGATATTCTCGCGGAAGAGGAAGATGGGATGCTTGCAGAATTTTGTATGTAGTATGTACACCAACACCTGTATGATGTACTTTAGTGTAAGTTTGTAGGCGTCAATGTCAGACAGCACAGCCTCACGTTGTTCTGAGCTGTGCCTCTCTGTACCATCTCACTGGACTGTCGCCATGGCAGAGACAGATTGCGTTGCAGTGCACTTGTATTTTATGCACTAGACACGGCAACGTCGTATCAGATGGCTGCGCGCTCACCACCATTCTGACCACAACCGAGGGCATGCTTGTGCCATCCGTCCATCACGATTCCCGCTGACGGGAGTCCCGTCTCCAGGGCCTCCTGGGAGACTTCCCCAACGCTCCCGTTGTTGGCTTTGGTCATCGGTGTCTCGGAAGAAGCTGAACTTCTACCAGCTTATTCCCGCTACGATGAGTATCGTTCACGTCTTTCCGCCGCCTCAGACGTGTTGGGGCTGTATCCCCGTACTTCGGTGCTTAACCCTCCTGCACGATGACAGGTTAGAGGGACAGAGCGGCAGTGGGAAACAGCGAGGACCGTCGTTACAGAGTAAGCATTGTATCAAGTAAGCACGTATCCGTACTTTGTTTCTTCTTCGATTGCATCTTATGTAAACCAAACTCACTGTGTTCGATCGTGTCACATAATAACATGTCACATGCCTCACGTGCTCGGACGCGTTCATGGGCGCGTTGATATTAACTTGTCGAGAGCCAACACACAAACCTGTTGCCAGGAAACAACATCCCAGCAGCAGCATCAAAACAACGACAGCCATGTTTCCGTACAAGTTTGCAACACATTCCCAGAAAAAGGATGTAAACCTATTAGGCGCTGGTTTCGGTACCCCATTTAAAAGATCAAATCTCGATGAAAAACCCAACACGACCCTCTCGGAGAGTACGACAAAGAGGATGTTTGATGGCGGTTTTTCTCAGTCGTTCTCATCGCGCCACCCTGAGTCGTACAATCTTAGCAGTCCAGCTTATCCACTCCTTACTCCGGAAGTCGTAGATAGCAAGCCGCCTATCTCTGCATCGGTAAGTCGAACCGTCGCCCACTTCTCTAATTTTGAACGCTTTATTCTCTAGCGAACATCCTCGCAACTCAGCTCTGAGCCAATAGGTGTGCATATGCGCATGAATGCCGTCGTTGATAGTCAAATGATAATTTCGACGCATATATTCAGGGATTGGTTTGAATTCACGCACATTTATATCGTCCACTCCGTCCTCAAAAGATTCTCCCAAGAGGATTGTCAAGACGAACACACAGGAACCTGTCCAGAACACTTCTGTCGGCGAAATCGAGCCAAAGGTATTTTTTGCTCCTATGGAGGCCAATTTCCGCAGGTTGCAGAATGAATGGTCTCAGCAGGTGCGTATAACTGCTATCTTATGACCCCTGAAACTGACGAAAGTGCAGCGCGAGTATATAACGGACCTAGAATCGCAAGTAGTGGCCAGGAATGAGGAGAATACTACGCTCTCAAGGAATCTTTCTCGGATGGAAACCGCGCACAAGCAGGCAATGGATAAGTTCAGAGATGCACTTGGCAGAACTGCGAAAAAGTGTGAAGTGGCATGCGTTTTCTTGGAGCTTTCTGACCGAATTACTTGCACAGCTACTCCGCGCTCAAATCTGAGTTTGACAGTTTCAAACTTGAATCAGAGTCGAATTCACTACTTATATCAGAGGCGAAGGTGACTATGGAAAGTTTGGCAGCTTTGCGAGATAGCGCACAAATCGGTCTTCGAGGTTCGTCCTGTTGCCTAATTATCTCTTCCCTTTCTAGAGCGCTGGGATTTCCGTCAGACCTTGAATCCATGTTCGACGAAGACGGTCGGTTCATCTTGAGTGCTGAAACAAGAGAAACAGTCCATGAACTCCGTTCCGAGCTTTCGAAGAGTAGGTCGGCGGTCAGTCAGGGGCAAGTTGCACCAACAATGGTTTTCGCAGCCCAACAGGTGGCAGACCTACTTCGTGATAAACTACACACCATGGGCACTGAGTTAGCAGAAGCGCGAGCTCGGATCTTGGAATTAGAAGAGTTGACTACAGCGGATAGGAACCGATCTGAATCAACCTCGCTCAAAATCCGTCAGTCTGGTAAGAGACAGTCATCATTGTACGAATACAAAGCTGATGATCAAAAAGCCGATCAAATGATAGAAGTCATGCGATATTTACAAGAACAAAAGCATGAGTCGATACAGGCTACGGCGAAGGTTTATGAAATGGAGCAACAGTTGGTGCATACGCAGACGCGGTAAAATGTATCGCACCTGCAACCGCCGACATCACTAATTTGTGTATAAATGGTAAGTTTGCAGGAAGCGCAGTCTGTGATAGCCTCAATGAGGGAAGAGTACGTCCTTCCATTACACCCCCTCGGATATCACGGGTTGACCGTCACCGCCAAGAATGACTGCGCGTGAAGAGATTCATGAAGAACAAGCCGCAAAACTCCGCACGCTTCGCCACACGATCGACTTCCAAGAGGGTAACGCCAAGGATCTTGAAGCACGGTAACCCCATCATTCGTCTGTGATATTCCTCTAACCTCTGTTTAGGGCTCGGAAGGCAGAAGAAGAGCTAATTCAAACCCTGAATCATAACCACGAGTTGCAGGGTCGGCTCGACTCTGCGAAGGGTCTAGAGAAAAATTTGACACAACAAGCTTCGCGTCTACTTTCTGAGCGTGATGAAGTCAAAGAGCAACTGCAATCAGCTGAACGCCAACTTGCTGAAGCGCAAGCTCGTGAAAAGACACTCTCGTCCGACATAGCAAGGATATTGATTGAGCGGGATGCTCTTGTCGACAAACTGCAATTTTTTGACGACATCAAGCGCGAGGTCGACGGATATCGCCAAACGTAAGGGTCAGTTTGTTGGAAAGGCTCGCATTTACTCAACTTTCTCAGGTATGCTGGGTGCCAGGTTTCCCTGAAAGTAAGAGTTGCGTGCATGTGCTCCTGTACATCCTCTGCCACTGCGCTTGCAGGTCCTTCAGGAACGATTTGACGATCAATGCGTGGCGTTGGCTGCGTCGAAAGAATCCGCCGGCGAGCTGCAGGTAAACAGCAGGGTATTCTGTATGAACGCTGAATCATTGCTCGAGCAGGAGCGCCTCCATGTAACAGAACGTCAAGCAACTGTTGGTGTCCATCTTCCACACAGATTGTCAATCGTGCTGATTCCCTCCAAGGAAACATCGATTGACTCCAAACGCGAGATAATCCATCTTCAAGGACAAAACGGCGTCTTGAAGGCCAGACTTGATCATGCCGACAAGGAGATCAAAGACAAAATTGCATCGTATCAAGCCCTTCAGATCGAATTGTCCCGCAAGGACGGCGCATTCCAAGCTTTGTTGGAAACTGAGAGGTTGGGAAAGAGGGAGGCGGTTGATCAAGTACAAGAAGCGAAAACCAAGATCGAGTCACTTCTCACGGAGCTTGCTGAGAAAGACAACCATATGCAGGAAATGGCTAGGCAACTTGCCGCGGCGGAAGTCCCATCCACTGAACGTGAGCGAGAAGCGGGAGCTTTGAAGGTACGCATTGCTGAGCTAGAAGCAACCGAAAAGAGACTAGCAGACCGGGCTGCGACTATTTCCAACCGATACGAGAATAATGATTTGGTAAATCCCATTCCCTTCGTTGCTCTGTAATGATGGCAGCTACCCCCCGCAGAATGACGATGAGAAGGCATTGGTTGCTCTGATAATGCGGAAGGCCCGAGCAATCCACGATCGGGAGATGGTGGAGAAGACCAACGAAATTAAACGGGTATGTGTCGTGAATCGAGTAACCATCATTTGCTCAATTGTTTGTAGCGTGACAGCATTATTAAACAACACGAAGCAAGGATCACACAACTGGAAAATATCCTAGCCCGCCGGATCTACGAGGTCGGTGAAATTCGATTCGGCGTTCTTGCTGACCCGAATATGCAAATTTAGTCCTCCGTAAAGAGCACTGACGAACAAAGCAACTCAGTGGCCGTTGATGCCCCCATGCCGCAAGTACCATTGTCCGATCATCACCCGGAAATCCGCGGCGTTGGACACGAGGACCCCTCAACCACCACAGCTCATGTCGTCGACGGAGCCTCCGTGAATCAATTTATCCCTGGTCCTTCTAGTCGATCAAATGGCTACTCTACTTTTGCCAAACTTTGCAGAGAAGACACCGATGACATCGCAAACTTCGAGGATGAAATGCCGCCAGTGGCGACGGGGAAACGAGTCATGTTCGCCGAGGTCGAGGATGAGTCCTTGCGGCCCGCGCGGCGAGTGGTGCATCTATTTGTTCTATCCTTTGTTCATCTTTTTTTGACTGCCTCTCTTGGCCACTCCTCTTTTCCGCGCTTCTTTTTCCTTGCGTGATCCTCATGTGTAGAAGCATGGCAGGGGGGGAACTGGGATGGAGAAATTGGACGTTGACCAGGTTTGGTGTTCTCCCGCGTGTCTCTTCTTAACTCGAGTTCCTTGCAGGCTGTGGCACCGGCTTCAGGCACTGGACGGGGCAACAAGAAGAAAGCAGCACCAAAGCGTCGTTGAGTTCAACATCGCCACATACCCAGGCTCGGCGAACTCTACTCTTTTGTTGGCCTCCTTTTCTTTTCTCTTATTGCACTGCCCGACACGTGTCACTGTTACGAGATGTATGGCTCGTGCGCATTCAAATAGGGACAGTTTTAACATGGATACAATCATTAGTCGGTATAGACGGATGGGTTATACAAGACTGTGCAGCGTGCTTAGCAACAAGAGAACGAGTAACGGTGTAAGTATGTGTGACCAAAGGGAGGCAATGATCATAAAGCGAGCCGAGCGGAAACACACGTGCGGGTGATATACAGAACACAGCGGTGGTATGCGACACGAAAGCGAGATAGAGATAGAACATCCAAGAAGGTATCAGTATACGATCACGTTTGAGGAAAAAGCGCAGCGTCCAGCCGACGGGAGCGTCCAAGATACCAAGAAAAAAACACAATGTAATACAATGCGTGGCGTGGCAAGGAGAGGGCCGGGTGGAGAGCGGCGGATATATACATACATACAACTGCGGCAAAGTAGATGGAACGCCCTCAGTCTGGAAGGCGCAAGGTATCGCCCTCGAAAATGATGTCGCCCTTGTCTGAGAGGGCAGCGACAGCCTTGGCGACCTCAGCAGTGTCAAAGTCCTCGTGTTTATCCGGAGGCATAGCGGCGTTAAGGTAGGTCAGTAACGAAGATATCGTCATGTCGTCAGTCGATTCGTAGGTAGCCATGAAGAGATACGCAATGGATGAGAATATGAAATTCATGCTACAAAATAGAAATGGCATGATCAACAATCCACAATCCCGTTTTTTTTTGAAACAAGAACAATAAAATAATAAAACCAAGAGAAACAAGATGGTAAAAAAAGGAAAGACTAGAACCACGTACCGGCCATGCACTGAGTCCAGATCCGCCAAACCTAAGATCAACCTCCGAGATACCCTGTTTGCCGACGTCCCCGGTTCCACGGTGGCAACACCGTCTGTTTCATATTTACTTTTTGGACGTATCGCGCGCGGGGGCTGTATTTTCCGAAGAGAGCCACCATTCGTTGTGGCATCAGAAGATGTGGCTGGCCATGGCGGAGCGAGTCGGTTGTCGGCGCTATCAACCAACCGGGGTTTCTTCGCAGAATGCGGGGGAAGCCGAAGTTCTTGTATTGGAGCCTTCACTTTACGTCTCTCTTCCGCCCGGTTAGATTCGGGTCCATCGACAGGACCATCGTCAGAGTCAAGCTCGTCCTCAGCAGACGCGTCGTCATCGGTGAGGCTGTCCTCTGCAGCCGATTGACCTCCCTTGGCCCTTGCGTCGGCCGCTTGAGCGGCTTTTTGCGCACGCCTCCCGCTAACATAGTCCATAAGAGCCAGCCCGTACCATCGGTGAATAGACAGCGAATGAACAGGAGAAAGAGGTCCACTCGTGTGTGAGAGATAGAAGGACAAAGATTAAAAAAAGAGGCGACCCACTGTCTAGCTAAACATTTTCCACGATGCTGCAACCACGGGTATGCACAATAAGAACTGTCTTGCCTGAGCTGCACCCATTTCTTGCAAAGGGTACAAAAAACTCTGTTCGGTTCGACCTCTCCGACAAGCGCGTCTGCCCTGAGAGTAGCCGCCCGTTGTTCAGCATTTCGTCGGCGAGACTCATGAGCTGGAGGGAAATTAGTTGGCGTGAGGTCTTTGAACGAGGAAGAGGGAGAGCCTGGGATACCACCAGACTTGGAGATGGTGGGAGAGGGCTCTGTGGTTGGTTGTGAAACGTCTCGCGGGCTTCCTGTATGGAGAACACTGAGTTCACTAGGACCAGCGGAGCGGGAGGGTGCATCATCGGTATGAGGTCTACCCATGCACCAACCTAAGCGTAAATAACGGAAAAGGCGAAATGACCGACCTGGAACTTGAGGAAGGCTCTAGTTGGGTTGGGGGTGTAGCCGATTGAGCCACGTACTTCTGACAAACCGAGCGGTGTTGCAACCATTTTTGCACAGCTTGCATATGGTTTTCTGAACTGACTGGGAGCCACTGGTCGCAGATGTTACACAGCACACGCTCGGCATCATATTTGCGGACATCAGGATCCTTGGACAGCAGAGAATTGCGCTCCTCCAAACCATAGCTGTTCTTGGTGTTTCTGAGTGATGATGTGAAATTCGGTGGTAGTAGGATAAGCCAATGAAAAACGTACATTTTCTTTGATAGGCAACTCTTCCTGTGGGCGTCCCATGGAATGGAACAATACGTGGAATTAGGGCGCAGGCGAATCCACTTGTCACAGGAAGCACACAAGACACGATAGGCTTCAAACTGGGCGACATAGGGGTCTGCTCGCAGGTAATCAATACGCTCTTCTTCTGATCGCTTGGCACGGCGACGTTTTGGTGGTGGATTCGCGAGGGCCTCCGCTGTGCTCTCTGGGGTATAGATCACCGGCTCCGGAACTGACTGAGTAGTGTTGGCACTATGGTGGGTGAGGTGACGCGTCGACGGATGATATCAGAGACACATGAACGTGACATACCACTGCTGACGATGCGCGTCCCAATGTTTCAAGGTAAAGCCGCCGGTTGCTTCGTCTCGGAAGGAAACACCTTCTCCACAAACCTCACATATGACACGCCCTGTTTCATACTCGCCTTTCGGCGCTGTGGGAGAGCTTTTGGCACTCTTGGTATCAACCTCGGGAGAGTGACCTCGCGCCGGGGGCGTCTTGCGCTTGCGAGGATTCCTAACGTGCTAGTAAGTGCGGGTGAAGACGGATCAAAGGATCATACGCACGAAGGGACGGGCAGAGACAACGAAGTGGCAGCACTACCAGTCACGTTTCTCGTCAGATCAGCGGACATGCTGAAGAGAGCACGCACCGATGGGTGTCCGTGTCCATATCCACGGATACGGATAGGCTCAGAGCAGCGACTGGAAGCAACGGCACTGGCAGAAAAAAAAAGGAAAAAAAGCGATAGATGATGCAGAGCGAGAGAGAAGGGGTTAATATGTGTGTAAACTAGTTCGGGTCCAAAACGTATTTACAGAAACAAGAGAAAAATATGTCACAGATCCGGGATTTCGAGAACATAACCAAGGCCTAATTCGCACGGACATATTCAATCTCCGCAGAACATTTATCGTTAATTATCCAGGAACGTTCCTCGAGAGATCCTTTTCCGTAGCTGCCGGGTCGAAACTTTGCATGTCACTTCCCAGGTGGTTTTCTCCGTCCCGAGCCTGCAAAAAAAAGCTAGATCCTAGGTGACTCGGGTCCAGTCTCTACTACTTCAATTTTCTGTCCACGTTTCCATGGAAGTGTTCCCTCTGATGTTCTTCCCTTATCCTATCACGCTTCACTCAGAGTCCGGCATTTCCAGAAACGTGATATCAAATCGGCTGTCCTGTGAGCACCGCGCTCCTGGGCTGTTCTTCATCATTATGCGATGCTTTCGGTCATGATTCGATCGCTCCTAGCGGTGCAATTCAGCCATCCCGGTTACTCTCTTTCTATGCGTGCATTCATATTGATCTTCTTTTACATACAGTCTGTTCACGCAGCATTCGTCTTGCTCCCTTGGGTCTAAGACGGAACTCTATGTTTACTCCCTTCATGTCGTGGTGGCCCGAAATCGCCTCCGCGTGGTGTGAATATCGTCGTTGTCCTGTCACCCTTGGACTTGTCCCACCCTTGCAACCTTTCTCTCGCGTTTCAGTGTCAACCACTCAGCTTTTGCCGGGCCACATCTGAATTTCCCCGCGCATTCCACGTCACCCTAGTGACATCTCCCAACAGGACATTGCTTCTGCTAGGATAAAATGCAGGTGCGATGCAACCTCACACTTGAGCTACACCTATTTGGACAGCCTCCCTCACAAGCTGACATCCAAGTACGTCGATTTGTTTTCCATTCTTTGCTTTATTTTTCCTTATCATTATTTTTTAATTCCGTGTGAAAGAACTTTTTTTTTTTCAATGTATGTGGACGAAAAATCGGTATGTATATCGACCGCATCTTCGGAGCTTCAGCCTATGTCGTATTCAATTGATCGCCGTTGACATAGCTCAGGAAAACACATGGACACATATGGTTAAGCCTCCCAGCGTCCACGCGGTTCCAATTGCAACGAGGGCGATTCCCAGTTCTTATGTCTTAATTCTAATAGCATCTTCCATGTTCGCCGTGAGGTGGGACCCGAGTGTTAGCTCCAGCTTCCCCGCAGGGTTAAGTTTCGAACCAGTGTCACGCTGCCGTCACTTGAAAGGCCAATTTCCTTTGGGAGTACTTTGTACGTGTTGCGCTATGGCCCCTTCATTGAGGCACGGGATATTGATTTTTTTTTTGGGGGGTACTTAGCCTTGGAGCATATTCTGGCTAGACTCTGCGCCCGTTCCTACTTACGGTAATCTGAAGTAGCTGCATTAGACATACCCGATCTTGGTCAAAGTGGAAACAAACAAACAATGGATTTCCCTTGAAGGGCCGATATGTCACACTTGGGTGTCTTACATTAATAGTGATCTGTTATCAAATATCATCTGACGTCCCATCGAGGTGGCACAAAAAAAATTCTGGCTGTGATTCAAGAGATGACCTGACATGACTTACGGGAATCTGTCATAGATAACCTCCATCATTACGCGGTCGTGTGCGGAGCGGAGTAAACACCATTGACGCTGTGGTCAAC
>JBBPJQ010000104.1:0-46331 GCA_038088795.1 Boletus rex-veris
CTGCACCCTCACCCCCACTCGCCTCGCCCCTGCCTTCTCACATGTGCACGTGCACAACCGTGCCCGCCGTCTTGCCCCCGCCATGACCTCACCCTCGTCTCACCCACCCACCCTCGCTGGCACGCCCCCCTCGCGGTGTCACGTGCGCGTGGGTTCGTGTACACACGCAGACAACAATGTCTGCATGTGCATACGCGCTCACTCACATGTTGCTGCCCTCGGCCATCTCGCCCACATTGACTTATGGGTAAGATCTCTGACAGCTATGTACCCATGTCCAGACCACTAGCTAGTACATTGTAGATTTTTTTTTTTTTTTGACATTCTCTGAAAAACATTTGGTGCGACGGGTCAAATTTTCGCGATGGCTGTGTAAATTTTCGCGACGGGCAAGAATTTGCGGTGCGACGGGGTAAATATTTCGCGCAGGAATAAATGTGCAGATATTCAGCCATACGGAAACGCCTTTCATTCTCAGATCGTTTTTGGCATCGTTGATTTCCTGGAGACAGTCGTGAAACAGAACGAAGGTGAGTCCGCGCGTCAGGGGACGCTTGGGGACGAAAAAAAAGGTAGCGTGGAAGGGCGCGCCTTGAGCAACTCGTGATAGGCGTCTGGACAGTCCTGGAGCGTGAAACAGACCCCCAGTCAAGAGACGCAAGAGAGTGGGTGCCGAAAGACGCGAGCAATCACCAAGGGATCTAATATCATCTCGACGACGGGTTTCGTGAGCCAACCTGGGGCGGAGAGAAGGACGCACAACAGGTAGTAAGAGTTGGGGCAATGACGTCGGGATCGAGGAAGGGGACGGGAAGCATGGCAAAGAGGGTAAGGAGGTAGACGATGACGATGACGAAAGCAGAGGCGACGACTGTGGCAATGTGGTATGCACAGGCCGTTTCAGAACGAGCGATGAGCACGGTTCATAGCACAACGAGGTCGGCAATGTTTAGCATGGACCCAGACGTCGTTCTCAGCCACTGGGACCGAAGACGCGTTCGATGACTGTACCGGATACCCCGCCTTGCCCTTCGAGTTCTCCAGCGCGACCAACTGATCATAATCGATCACCGTCCTCAGCCTACGCACCACTGCATCAAAACGCCGCCGTCAACCCCCACGCATCGGACACTCGTGTACTGGCAAACGATAGACCGCACCCATCGACAAAAGAGAACCCCAAAACTCCTCTCTAATCACCGTCTGTATCTTGGCATCCGTCTCGAAATCGATGCGATGCTTCTCATTGCTTCATCCAGTGCGATGCGCGAGCTCCGTCTCGGCCAACGCACGAGCCATCGCGATCGGCTGTCGTTGACCCTGCGAAGAGTTGGTGCCACCCGCGGAGACCTGAGTGTCCAGCGAGAGACGGTCGTCTCGTCTCGCTGTCTGCTTCGGTCGCGGCGGTGGACGAGGCAGGCAGGCGCTTTCCGTGGAGCGTTTGCACGTGGTAAACTAGAGAACATCCAGGCACTTGTCGCCGTGCTCGTCTGTCAAAGTAGTGAGAAATTTTCAAAAATTCAAATTCAAATTCAAATTCATAAAAAAAGGGGGGGAGAGAACTCGGAAGACCAGCGCGTCGCCCATTCGCAGTTGTTTTTGCGGCCGGGCAGGGCCGAAACCGTTACACGGTTAAGCCAAAGCGACCTAGAATCTTGTGGCCATGGGCCGGGCAATCCAACTCAACCTGTAGGGGTGCCTGATAAATTAAATTTAAATTACAGCCGTTTGCAATAATAATGGCAGTCGCGACTCGCGCGTAGTGTACAAACAACAGATAATACGTCCTAAGTCCTGCCCTCCGCCCACGAGCCAACGATGCCCAACCGCAGGATCAGCCGCGACGTCAAGCTAGCGGCCATCATGAACGAGGACTTCTGCGCCTTCGAGACATACTGGAGTGCTGTGATATGCCAGGACGCACTTTTTATCGCTCTGGCAGGAGACCGGAGACGTTGTTACCTGGACGACCTCGCATCGTTGACCGGGACGACATCGACTACGTCTGCGTCTTCTCAGTGCAAGACCCGAGTATTTTCTCGATGGACTCCTCTCCCTCGTCAAACACAACCCATTGATTTCCATCCACTTTACCGCCATCTTTCGTGAGCTTGAATGCGCTAACATGAGTCGCAAGAAGGTCCGTCGTATTTTCCCAGGAGCACAATGGAGATCTTCACGCTGATTTCATCGTTCAAATGGCAAGGTATGACCCTGCAGAGCAGATTGGGTTGATTGGCGAGGCTTCAAAGGACGAACGGACGGTTTATCAGCGCTATGGGCGGGTATCGCGCAAATAGCAACCAGGTCTTTGTTCGGGGGCGTCGGACAACCATAGTTTATGTCTTTTGCCTCTGCGTTCTCGCTCACAGCTTTTGTACCTAGCTAGATAGTCATAAACACCGTTGAAAGGTGCATATATGCACCTGTATCCTTGCACTTGCACTTTTTGCCAACAGCGGCCTCCGCAGAAATGTCTTCCTGGTCATTCTTTTCATCCCCAAGCTCGTTTCGTTCGCCACCAGAGAGATATTGTCTTCGTCACCCAGTGATCGATACTGGCATGTCATCAACCTCGAGCAGTTTGATCTTCTTTCTTCGACTCCCAGACAAGCAGAGAGCGATAGATTTGTGTGGCATGCGGACGCGGTGCACGGCTGAGTAGCGCGAGTACTAGGTAATCTACCCATTTTCTAATCAATCACAAATCCGCCGCGACTGCCGTTATTATTGCAAACGGCTGTAATGGGCCGGGCCAAAAAAGGGGGGGGGGCGCGGGGGCGGCGACCAGCCGAAAAGCGACCAGCGAGCGGGCGACCGATGCCGTCACGACTACGCGTTTCCTCGCCCCCCCCGCCCCGGGGCGCGCCGGGGTGGAAAAGCGACCGGCCCCGGGCCCGGCCCCCCCCCCCCCCCTTTTTTTTTTTTTTTTTTTTTTTCTTTTTTCTTCTTTCCCCCCCCCCCCCCCCCCCGGTGGACCCCTCCGAACGCTCCCAAACGCGCCGAGCAGTCCAAAGTTCTCCAAACACCGACCAAGCACAGATCACCGTAAAGTAACCAAGTTCAGTGCAGTGGGCGGAGACTCGATTGTGCCGCATGCCGAACGCTGAGTCAACATCGCTCCCGCCCATTTTCCCGAGCCTGTATCTGGCTCACGGCGCGGACCTACCTGCCAGTGGTAGCTGCTCTGTGCCGCTTGTCGGATCCACTCTACCAGTGGGTGGCCACATGTGTGAGCCGTGGGACCGCACGGCAGTGCCAGAGATCTAAATGCCGATGGATGACCCGAAAGGGTATCACTCTGCTCGCAGTAGTGACTTACCTGCGGGAGACCCGGTTTCATACCGGTATACTGTCTGGGAGCCCCCTTGGCTGGAAGCTCCCACCCACCCACTCGCACTACTGTATTCCCCACGCGACACCAGCCTAACCGGAGGTCGTACCGTCTGCACGTCTTAGCACCTCTGCAGCACCTCTTACTAGACCGTGCTTGCTCACCGTCTGTCCGACGATGGTGCTGCATACGAGACCCCGCCAAACCGACGAGCAAGTCCTCCGACAACGGCTCACCCAGTCCAGCGAGTCGCAGCGTGCATGGTATCACACGCCAGTGCCAGCGGACACCCTTGTCCACGTCAGGGAGATACGCGAACCGACAGAGAAGGCTCACGAACGTGTCCAAGGTCTTTGGCAATTGTTTGTGGGATCCCCCGAGGGAAAGGGCATTCCCGACATCGCGCCAAAGATGAACGTCCCTGCAGCCGGCAAGTGTCTTGTCCTGTTCCAACGGCACTCCGGCCGGGTGCTGACCCGTTGGAACCAGACGCAATCAAGCAATTCGTCCGATTTCTCGCCGTGGTCTTGCGGGGGCGGCTGGACGAACGTGCAACTGTCGGGACAGTGACCAGCTATGTGTGGACGCTCTTTGCCTTGGTGGAGCGAAAGGGACAGGTCGTCGTTCCGAAGGATGCAAGGTCCCAAGTGCTGAGTTTTCTCGCCTCCTCCGAGTTCAGGGAGCACGCACAGTTGTCCACAAAGCACAGGGGAAAACATTACGCCGACCGAAAGGATGTCTGTACCCTCATGGACGCATTCCACGCGGACGTCCAGCATTTTCGGACAAACCGGATGAGGTTGCAAATGAGCGGATTGACCAACCTTTTGGCTTTGTCTGCGGAGCGGATCGGTGCCCTCGTCGAGTCAACTGCCTACCGCCAGAGAAACGAAAGTTTAACGTGGAAAAACGTAGACATCATCATTTCGCCGAACGAACACGCGCCGCACGCGCCCCACATCTGCGCCAAAGTGTCGGTGCAATTACTCAAAGGCGGTAGAGACGTTGAATCCTACTCAAAAAGTATATATTTGTTTCCTGAAAGTGGACAAGATAGGGCCTACTGTCCAATCGTGCCTCTTCTCGTCCTCGGTATTATGGACCAAGTATGGCAGGATATCGGCACGATAGACGGGATCGTTTTGCCACAGATTCCCCCAACCGGCGAGCACCATCTTCGCATCAAAGAATCCAAGAAGGACCTCCCGGTCTTTAGGACGGAGACGAGAACCGCGCGGGGATGGCGTGCATCTGAGTCCCAGGCCATGGGCAGTGACGAAGTATCTAGATACCTTGCCACCTTTAGTCGCGTCTGTGGGTTCCGAGGTGCGTGTGATTAGTTGGATAGCAAGCATGACGCCGGGGGTGACACGCCATCTAGACGCCGTCCGTCCTTATGATATCCGCCGTGGAACAGCCAACGCCATCGCCAACCAAACGTTCATCTCCACAGATCAGCGGGAGAAGATCATGGGTCACGCAGAGCAGTCAAAAACGTATCAGGCAAGATATGCGTTCGTTGCATGTCCGAATGGCATCTGTTCTGACGGGCAAGTCGTGTAGCGGAACTATCAGAGCACGTCCGTGCGTCTGGACCTTCAAGGCGCGCAGTTCGGGGTGCAGGACACTCAGCGCTTGGTGCTCATTGCTGTAATGTCTCCCTTTGTTCGTGCGGTGTACTGCCAAGTCTGACAAATCCTGTGATGGCCTCACAGAGGGCAGAGGGTATGTCGAAAGGCGCGGACCGCGAGGCCCCGATACTGCTATCGGTTGCTGACAAAGTGGAAATCTATACGGACCCAGAGCTCGCCTCCATTCGGGAGTCAACGCGAAAGGTTTTTTGCTTAGATCAGGTTGAACGGTGCAAGGGCTCACGGACTTGTAGCTGCTGGCCGAAGCAGAGACACTCGCAGCATCAGATCAGAGCGATGCGGCAGCCTTACTACCACCAGAGCTGCGGAGCCAGGCGGCCTCCCTGAAAAAGGAGCATTCCGAGACTTTCAACCGGGAGTGTCGGTTTGCGCAACGGAGGGCAAGGGAGACCTACTTTGCCGAGGCGTCATCTCGCCAGCTTCAAGGAGCGGTAGGTTCAGCCTTTGAGCTTGGAAAGCACGTCACAATGTGCTCATTTTACAACAGACAAAGGGGCAGGTATCATCCATGGCGTCCTCCTCCAAGGCGTGCAATGACATGCGTCGGCGGTCCCAGCTACCAGAACCTGCTGCCATTCTGGAAACAAGCTCTGGGTCTTCGATTGACATGCTTTCCGCACTCCAGCAAGCAATAAAGAGCCATTCACCCTCGCGTGTGGCTGCTGCAGGCCGAAGCTCGTCAAGCGACGTCGATGCACTCATCCTCAATATGTACGGGAAGGCTTTGTATGACAACCCTCAAGAGCAAATGCTACATTTGTGCCGTTTCTTACTCTGGATGCCTGTCGCTTGCCCTCCCATGTGTTACCCAGGTGAGTCGCCGACCGCCGACAATTGTTGCCCGAGCTGCGATCGTGCTTGCACGTGAGGGAACGACTCTTTTTCGACAGCTTTCACTCACTCATTCGGACGTTTAGGTTCGAAGAGATGAACAAGGGCGTGGCTGCTCACATCCACAAGTGTGTTTTGAGATGGACGGGTAAGCAGGCGAACCAGGAACTACACGCCCGTTACGTCCCCGCGCCATGTCCATGGGAGCCATGCCAACATGCAACAAAAATATATTCGTCTCGCGAAGAATTCTCGACTCATATGCAAAGCCATGTCCACAATACATCTCGATGCCGCTGGGTACGTTGCGGTACGGTGTGCCAGCAGACGGACGTTGGCAACATGCCCGCCCACCTTTACCAGGAGCACCAAGTTAACATTTGTCCACACTCGTCCGTGCATTACTGCTACATTTGTTCTGAGTGGTAGGCCAACATTTTGCTCTGCTTTGTAGTGGTCGAGCTGAGCTGGGAGCAGGTTCTTGGATGTTTCGGGTGATGACCTCCACTGGGAGGACCATTGCCATACACATTACGACGAGTTATTCGCACCCTTTGCACAGCGACAGAACGAGCACTTGGACATAAAGTTACCTATCGGCATCCACGTCTACCCAGAGACTGACAACTGTATAGAGTACCAGCACGGCAGTGGGTTTGATGGACAGCATCCAGAATACCACGGCCATGTCGAGCATGGTATTGCCTTTTTGCCCATGTTCTGTGCCTGGTGTGTTCACGATGAGAGCCTCTTAATGGCGGAGAGGATGCAGCAGTGCGTCATTCCAATGTTTCCTGCCCTTCTGTTATGACGCACCCTGTGCAGATACTACAACCCTTCAGAATGGCACGGTCACCTCAGACAACATGTAGATTCAATAACCACCGCTAGCTTGTGTCCATCCCCAGCGTGCGGGACGAAACCTTGTGGAAAAATAGAGCTGCTACGTCATCTGGTCATGTTTCACCGCTTGGGCGTATGCGGGTTTGCTAGAGGTGGCCCTGGACGTCGTCTGAAACTCCCCGAGCCTCCTGACAGCGAAAATATGCCCCTTGAAATGGCAGGGTCGGATTCAACCGCCAGAACGATGCCTTCACAGGAGTCCCTTCACTCAGACGCTTATCCGGTGGGAGGTCAAGGACATGCGGGGAATCCCACATTGCACCCAGAGGAAAGTTGTTCCGTGGCCGGCCAAAAACGTCCACGGAAGGACATCGTACGCTATTTCAATGACGTCCACCACCGTCAGGAAACTGAAAGCCCGAGCTCTAGCCCAAATTCAAATGCAAAGGGTGCAATCGTATCGTTCAAAAGATTAACCTCCACATGAACAGAAAGGAGAAATGTCGGCAAGTTGCACGATACATGCGCATGTCCAATGGGAGTGAGGTTGACAGCGAGATGCAGCCGGTTGGTAATCGATAGGGGTCGTCGACAAGGTGCATGACAGGCCCAAGGGGGAACGCACCTTCGATGCCCTGTGCCATTCGTCACGACGAGTTGCAGCTGTACCGTGCATGTTGTTGGAATAGTGTGACGGCCAGCCCTCGAAGCGCATTTTTAAAAATAATAATCTATCCCGCCGGTTCCAGAGCACTTCTGAAAATGGCGCCTCCAGGTACCGTAGACCACGTATGGCAACGATAAGACTCTCAGTGCCGCACGCATCAGCTCTCCAGGGTTCAGCCTGGGCAGTCAGTCGACTTCGAGCTTCGTGGAGAAAAGTCCCCATTGTTGTTGTCTGATGAGTGGACACATGATACACAAATTGATGCAGGTCTCTCAACCCTCAATGCAGGGTTGCGCTTGTTGACACATTTCTTCTGCTGTTCCTCGAGATCGAGTATGCGCGGTCTCAGGCTGGAACAACTCCATATAAGCCACGATGGAAACGTGCACTCGATGAGGCTCTTCTCCAGCGGTCTTTAGACATTTTGGAAGTGCCGGTCAATCCAGGTCGGACTCATTGGGCTGGAACTCAGATCGATATCAAGAATCGCGCTTTTCGCTGCCGTGATGGATACAATCCACATAACGCCGCCCCCAAGAAGTACCTTGATCTACTGACTTGGTATCTTTCCTCTGATCTGTGTCTATCGCGGCCATCCATCACACGGTGATGCGTTGGTTCGATTGCATGCACAAAGCTTGGTGCTGCCGCATTCATTCGGGTCCCTGCCACGCATGTTCTCTTCTCCTTTGCCGCGTCCGCCACTTCAATTTCTCGACTCGACACCATGACGGATGCTGCACATCCCTTCGACCTCGTCACACTTTGCCAGTCATCAGTAAAATCGACACGGCCTTATCCAGCCTTATTCAAACCTTATTCAAACTTTTTCGGCTCGAGGCGAAGCACTGCACAAGTGGCACAAGGCCACTCGTTTTCTTAAATCCGACTTGTACATTACTTTTATCACACTTTTCTTAATGGGCAAAATTGGAAAAAGTGGCATAAGATGAAAAATATACTACGGTAATCTAGTAGTCAAACCTGAGAGCGTTAGGCTGTATCGGGTATACCCCCGGGTATTGAATGCGGGTACGGATTTTTGTACCCGTAGGTGCGCTGGGTGACCGAGTGGGCGGAGTGGGCGAGATGGCACGGAGATAGACGTCTGTGCTCGTGCTCGTGCGCTCGGTGAGGGTGCATCCTCATCCTTGCTGTGTCGTTGCGTCCTCATCATCGGCGCGTCCTCATTGTCGGTGCAACGGTGCCAGTGGGGGCATTGTTGTGTTGTCGTCGTCACGAGTGGGCGTGGTGAGGGTGAGTCCTTGAGGTACCGTAGCCATTGTGTTGTCGTTGTCGTTGTCGTGAGGTGGGCGAGGTAAGGGTGGTGAGGGTGAGGTGACAGGCGACGCGACGGCGCTCGATGTGAACGGTGTCCATTTGGGGGAACAGGAGCTGGTACCTGGACAGCAGCCTAATTTGGTCCTCTTTCCATACTGCATTTGGGTCTTCAAAGTCGTAATTTGAGCTGTTCCACAAGTCCGTACTGTTCCGATTAGCCGAGGGTGGAGAAAGTAGGATGTGGGACGCGACGGGGCTGTGGTTTGGCGTGCGCGGTGTAAATGTGGGGGGAACGGTGACCGTGGGAGGTATTTTTGGACGGGGCACGATGAGAGCGAACGGTGAGAGAGACGCAGGCATCATAAGCAAAACGAGCGGATGGCAGCGACGACGGCAGACAAAATAGGTGAAAAATAATAAAAGTCCGAGGTGATCAGTTGTGACGAAGGGGCAGGGTGTGATGGAGCAAGGAAAGTCTCATCGGTGCCGGTGAGTCGTCGTCGTCGTCGTTCGCATTAACAGGTTCATGGATTTCCAGCTGTGGCTTTTCAACTGTGGTCACGTGATTTGTCCCCACGCAAAAAAAAAAACCCCAAGTCCTCATGCACACACACCCAGCACGCACGCACGCACGGACTCGCACCTACCAGCACCCACCAAAACGCGAAATAGGAATGCGTCATCGCGTCTCTCCCTCTCCCTCGTCCTCACCCACCCCTCCTCCTCTCAACAATGAGGATGAGCACATTGGTGCAGCAACGAGTCAACGACGCAACAAATTGACAACGTCGACACTCCCTCTCCCTCTCCCTCGTCCCCGGCACCTCGCGACGACAAGGTTGCGCCCTTATCGGCACCCACTGCCCTTCCTCTTTCTCCACCTTGCGACAATGGGGTCGCACCCTCAGGCTCACCCGGACAACAACAACGACGGCCCTGGCCCTCTCCCTCTCCCAACACACGACGCGACGACGACGACGACGACGACACCTTGCCACACACGCTCGCAAACACGCATGCGAGTGTTGTCCTTGCCAGTGCCCTCACCTTGTTTATCCCCACTTCACCCCCACCCTCCCCCTCACCTAGCCATGCAAACACGAACGGGAACACGACAACAACGCGTTCCCATTGGCGTTTGCATGCTAACGCAACAACGATGACGATGCAGTGCTGTAGCGCTCGTTGTCGCGCTCGTACCCACAGGTGTAGTATGGTACAGTAGTAGTACTGTTACTGTAATCTATAATGTACTTTGAACACTTTTTCCACTGATCTGCTTGTGCAATATACCAAACCGGGCCTAAGCAGAACAGCTGTTCTATCACCCAAGCTCAGGCTTCTACCACCTGCTCAGACGCCATCCCAGTTACTTCTAGAGCAGTTTGACGAGTTGATGCAGGCAGCAGCATGTGACGAACTCGGGAAATTATTTGCGAGCGACAACAAATAGTACTACAGTAGCCCATTAGTCTTCAATAGAATGATTTGATTGGTTGGAATTGACGGGCCGTGTTGCTGGCACTTCGTGCTCACTTCGAGAGGCGAAGAGACCACCTCGCGCCACTTCGATCACACGAACTAAGTCGAACTCAGGCGAAACCGCCACTTCGATTCGATTCAATTCGCCTCGCGGCAACACTACGCCTAGGAGAAAAAAAAAAATCGTACTGTGTTGGGACAATGTGTGGAAACGACCTTCCAAATAAGTTAAGTGCAATTGAAACTCCGATAAGTACTTACACCCCTACAGGTACAGTATAGTCGGACTGCCTCGTATACCCTCCGCATTGGTGTCTTGCACGTGACGCCTTCTATTCTTGGTGTCGTACCAGTCAATGAATACCCTTGCCTTGAGACCGTTGCCGTTGCCGGCGAGGCACTTGGGAACAACTCATCGAGGATTGGTCGGGACGCGTCACCTGGCGGAACATGTACGGCCCCACAGAGGCTACTGTCGACTGTGTTTCTTGCCACGTCACGTCTTCCTCCCTCACCGGTGTCATCGGACGTCCTCTACCAAACTCCCATATCTATATCCTTGACAAGCAGCTTCGTCCTTGTCGCTTTCGTGGAGTTCAAGGCTGACGCCCAGAGCCAATTGGAAGACCACAAAGAGGCGTTGAGGAGCTTCGTTGCAGAGCGTCTCCCCCGTTTCATGTATCCATCCCTCATCGCTGTCCTTCCTCAAATCCCCGCCTCGCGGAGCGGTAAGATCTACCGAAACGCACTCAAACAGATGGATCTCACACCATTCACTCCTGATCTCGACGCTGATATGGGATCCCCAACGGGCGACGTGGAGATTGAGTTGATGAACATCTTCAGCAAGACGTTGAAGACCCGGAACAGCATTTTTGGAGTTGCGCATGATCTATTCGCTGTTGGGTTGAACTCGTTGATGGCAGTCCAAGCCGCTGGTATCATACTTTCAACCTTCACATTGGTTTGAACCACATTTACTTGAGGTGAGTCGTAGCGACAACACTCAGTCACTGTTTTCTTAAATACTTGCTTGGATTATCGTCCCAGCACCAGTCCCTCTGGCGCAGAGATGAATGTTAGTAGAGCGGCTTCTTGGAGTGCCTCCCGTGTAAATCCTGCTTGGTTCTATGGATATGCCTGCACGGTCTCGCAGGGTCCAAGAACGCATCGTGGGGACAGCGGGTCGATCTGGCAGGGTGGTCAAGGGTGGTCATACAGCAGTGGTCATGGTCTCAATGCGCCCTGATTGGTTTGGCAGGTCTCGTACAGTCGAGGTAAGGTGACAGGATACCTTCCCAGAGGAATGTGTATTAATGATGAGATCTCTCAGCCCGTCAACATCAAACCTCTTATCCTTCTCGGAGCTCTATCTGCACTTGCGAACGTGCATCATATCGCATTCGCGATCGTTGCGCCTGAGCGCGCTCAAAATTCTTTCCTCGAAACTAGTCAAGTCAACTCCAGGCGAACACGATGTGCTGAAGCGGTGTTTACAACTTGAAGGAGAGGAGGTTTCTCTGGACACTCAGGGCATGCGAGAACGGGTGTTGCGAATTGGTCGTATTGGGGAGGTGATCAAGGATGACGAACCTCTGGCTACCGACCTATGTATCAGATGGTTGATCTGTGCGTTTCCTTCTCGTTTTCATTTAAACCGTGTTTGATTGTTTTTTGTATAGCCCAGCTCAAGGTCAATCTACGACCATTATGGTCGCCAGGTGCTGAGGCACTCTCGTTCTTGGCCAAGGAATTCGGGAATACTGGGAATGTCTATTTGACGAGTTGCAAGTGGTTGCCACAGTGGACAAGATGAGTGGACTTCCCGAGTGGCTGAACGAGAACATCGGACAGGACGTGAACGATTCAGATGATATTCGGGAAGAGGAACGGACATGGAGAGATGGTGCCGCGCACAGGACGAGGACCGTGATTTCGAGTTAGCTGGACCAGGATCATGACCGGAAAGCGGCTGTCCTCGTAAGTGTCAGATTTTTTTCAGTATTGGATGCGTCGACGCTCAACACCATTCTCTTCGTCCATAGGACCAAAAGCCTTTTGATTCGTACGAGATGCAGCTGCTCTCGACGCTCAGACAGTGCGTCTCGCTCGCAGAGAAACACAACCGCAAACTTGTTCCCTTCTTCCTGTCGCTGGCGGTCAACGATGACACCGTATCGAATATTGCCCGCTACAAGCTACATGCATGGCTCACGCTGTTTAGCAGGTTCACCAACCCCAAGGCGCTCCACGCTACAGAGACGCTCTTTACTGTCTACCGCGCCCTTTTGTCCCATCCCGATCGCACACTGGTCATTGCAGCAGGAGACATGTCCATGGCAACGAGCACTGGACGTCTGTTGATCATGGAAGCTCTCAAAGTGCCCAAGTTTGGAGTTTCGCTTCTTGGCGCTCTCGCTGAGCTATCTTGGGGAGGATGGAAACTCGTTGCTCTACCTGCCTTGTTTCGGTCGACGGATGATCTTCTCACTACACAGCCAACCCTTCTGACCGATTCGACCCTGTTTCGTACGAGACGCAGCTGCTCTCGACACTCGGACAGTGCGCCTCGCTCGCAGAGAAACACAACTGCGAACTTGTTCCCTTCTTCCTGTCGCTGGCGGTCAATGATGACACCGTGTCGAATTTTGCCCGCTACAAACTACATGCATGGCTCACGCTGATTAGCAAGTTCACCAACCCAAAGGCGTTCCAAGCTACAGAGACGCTCTTTATCGCCTACCGCGCCCTCTTGTCTCATCCTGATCGTACACTGCAGACGGTCGCGCTCAGCTGTGTGTTGACGCACAAGCCTCCCAACCTCGTGAGGCATGAGGAGACGCTTCGGCATCTCCTAGACGATACGTTATGGCGGGACGAACTCGCGCACCTCGACTTTTTTTTCGCTAGACGCCACAGACCGACCCATGTTCGTGGACACGACGATTCGTCTCCTCTTTGGAATCATGCTCGAGAAAAAGGGACGCACCAAAGGAGGGGATAGAAGAGCTGCGGTGCTCAGTGCGCTGGCCGTGTGCACCGAGGACGAGCTCTGGTTACTCGTCAACCTGATGCTGAAGCCGACGGGGTCGAGCAGTCTGGCCTGGCAAGAGGAGGGATTCGTGTTGACAGAAGTGCCCTCGAGCGTGTCTTCAAAGCAGCACGTTGGGTTTTTGAATCTATTGGGCCATGTGCTATGGCACCTCGGGCCGAGAGTCGTGCCACACTGGCCTGCTCTTCTTGGAACTGCCCTGAACCTCACTGCATCCGCACAAACCCGATTAGGAGGCTTGAAACAAAATGAGGTGCCAGTGGCAAGCGGCGGTCCTAACGAAGTTCAAGGAGAAGACGAGGAGGATCGAGAGGACGCGGATAAAAACGTCGACGAGGGGTTGATCATCAGGACCGTACGCTCCGTACGATAACTTGGGCTCCGGCGACTGGCCGACTTTTTCCGCACCCCTGTCTCGTTCGACTACTCGCCTCACTTGCGGGCATCCTTTGATGCCATCATTTCGCCAAGGCTTGCGCTCCTTGACCAAGAGAACACGCAAGCGCCATCCGCCTTGCTCGATGTGATCTATCTATGGGCGTCCCGACCCGAGTATGTTCGTTATCTGGTGGGTTACGATGATCGTGTCTTGCCCAAGGTGTTGGATTGCTTTGTCGCCACCAACGTCAAGCCGGCCGTGTTGACGCACATTTTTGACATTGTGGATCGCTTGCTCGCTTTATCCTCCGAGGACGACGCTATCGCACAGGACGTCGTGAAACCGCATCTGTCGCTTCTACTCACGAATCTAACGACGCTCGTTGAGCGGACCAAGGGTGATCAACACTTGTCCAGTCCTCTTGCACAGCGCCAAATCAGCGTATTATCCCAAGTGGCTCATCATATCGCCGACCCTGCACAGGCGTCCGTCCTCGTCGGGTTACTAGCTCCCTTGCTATGCAAACTAGGCAAAGTGGTTCCCGAAAAGACCAAGATAAACCTGTTGATAAACCTCAATAATCTGTTTGCGCTCGTCACCGACCTATGCCCGAGTCTACGAGTTGCCGTCGCACTTGTTCCTCACGCTCCGTTCCAACAGCGCGCGTCTCGCGCTCATGTCGACATTCAAGCAACTGGGGATTCTCTCAGGATCTTGCGTGGCTCTTGGAGTCGCTCAACGCGTGTTCTACGAAACGCATAAACGAACCAGATTTTGATCGTCGACTTGCGGTGTTTACGACACTCAATGAGGAGCGCTACCTCACCCTCTCTCCTCGCGATTGGCTACCGGTCTTATACAACACGTTGCATTTCGTGCAAGACCCAGAGGAACTCGCCGTTCGCAACACTGCCGCGTTTACGCTTCGCTGTTTCGTTGGCGTCGTTGCCTCTGATGGCCCCTCCACAGCTGAAACCGAGCTACTTTTCATGCGTACTGTCTTGCCGGCACTCAAGAACGCGCTGCGATCCAGGCTGAGCTCGTTCGCGCCGAGGTACTCGGCGTCATTGCGCACGCCGTGATCGAATGCGAACGCATCGCTTCACTACAAGAGATGCACCCCTTGCTCGCAGGCGGCGATGACAAAGCGAGTTTCTTTTCCAATATCCACCACATCCAGATTCACCAACGGATGAGAGCCCTTCGACGACTCGGCGAACAATGCGAGGCAAGACGCTCGTCGAGATCTTCGTGCCGCTCATGGAGCACTACATCGTGTTGACGGCGTCGCTGGACCATTTGCTCGTGGCTGAGGCGATCAACACGCTCGGCCGTATTGCCAGACAGTTTCATTGGTCGACGTTTACGCCTTGGTTCAGAAGTATGTTCGGAACGCCAAGGATAAAGACGATGCCGTCGCGCGGGGTTGTTCTGGACACGGACACGACAGTCGTCGTGGATAACGAGGTGCTGCAAGGTGAAGAGAACGCAGCCAAGATTCACACTCCACCCGTCGTTCCATCTGCGGATGTTCAAAAAGTATCCGACACCACCAATGTACGCCTCTTACCAGCATTACTCGGCTACCTAGAGAACCAAGATGAGAACAAAGGCCTCCGCATACCCGTCGCACTCGGGATTGCCCATGTCGCCCTCCATCTTCCAGCCAGTGCCAAAGAAGCCTAAATTGGCAAGCTACTGACGGTGTTCAGCCAGGCACTGCGCAGCCGGTCGCAAGAGATGCGCGACCTCGTCCGCGAGACCCTGTGTCGAATCGCCGTCATGCTCGGTCCTGCACATCTCCCACTGGCCCTGCGGCGCGAGCTCCGTGTTGCGCTCTTGCGTGGTCCACACCTCCACGTGCTTGCGTACGTCACCTCGCCCGACAGTGCCGCCGCGGCCGCGTTCGACGACCTCGACGGGTGCATAGACGACACAACCGTGAAGCCCTTGACCTTTGCCCGAAAAGGCACCCTGGTCGGTCATTGTCGTTGAGAGAACTTTCAGGAGATCTCTCCACCAGGTACAAGCAGCTTGGGCTCGTGGAGGACCTAGACGAGGCCATTGTCCTCGGCCGAGAAGCCCTTGACCTTCGACCGCAAGGACGCCCTAGTCGGCCGATGTCATTGACCAACCTCGCAATGTATCTGTTCAACCGCTACAGCGGAGATGTTCTGCTTGCCCGGATGTACCAGAAAGTCACGTAAGTGGACCGGTATACACAGATCTACGCTACTGATGGCCTGGATTTTGGTTCACTCGCACACAGGGTTCCCACCGAATTGACCAAAGATGAGAAGACGTTTGCGCTCGTCAATCTCGACAAAATGTCCGAAAACGAGAAGCTGTTCACACTGATTGACCTCGAGAACACAGTGACCAGTGATGAAAAGGTAGGGGACTACTATGGGTGTAGACAAGTACGTTGTTTTGTGATTTCGTGCGGATGTACCAAAATGCGAACATTTACTCGCAATTATATTTTCAAAGGGGGACTAAAAAAACAGATGGAATAATACGCAATGGTGTGCATTTGCAAACATTTGTGCGCAATTGCGTATTGAGGGTTTTCCTGATGACTTCCCGGCCCGAAACGGGGCGAGCGCGCGCTGTGAGGGCGGGCTGGGCGCCGAAACAGCTGAGCTCGAAACGGACAGGAAGGGAGTGACGCAGCATCGGACAAATACGAGCACGGTGGGAGTATCTTGTACGCAGTCTGTGAGTGGGTATGGTGGGCGGGTGCGAAAAAGAGTGTATTTGGGACTACGACTACGGACAGTGAAATGACTAACTGGGGTGTGAAACGAAAGAGAAAGAGCTTATAAGCTATGTACCACGCTTCTCCTGCAGGCTCGTGCCTCGGCTCAGCACAGTCAACCAGGTCCGGTCATATGTGACCCTACCGGGTCACACCTAGTTTTCACTGGGGTTGAACTCCGAGTCGGACTTGAAAGAGTGTTCTACAAACCTGCCACTGTCATTGGCACCCACCGTTTCGCTGCCATGGCTCGCACGAAACAGACCGCCAAGAAGACTACTGGCGGAACGGCTCCTCGAGTTACGCTCATTGTCCGCCCCCCATGTGAATCCCCCCGGGCTTCGCAGGCCACGGCACGAACTTCGACAAGTAGACCTCAGTCCGATGCTCCTCCCAATTTCATTGCAAACCGTGATAGTGGCATTCGGGCTCTGCCCAAGCCGGCCTCGGAGCTTGAAGCTCAGCTGGAGGGCCCTCGTGTCCGACCTTGTTTTCAGGCGATGCATTCCCAAGGGTCATCAGAAGGTTTACCTGATGCCAACAACGATGTGAGTACTTCCTTGGTGACGCGTCCTGCATAAGTTCATAGTGCATACCCCCTCAGTTTTGTCACATGTGCGCAGACGGTGGTGAACTATGGAGATGCAATGTCTGTGTGCGCTCCGAGTGCAAGAAATGCGTCGAGATTCTCCCCGAATTTATTCCAACCGTTCAGCATGAAGACGTCAAGTACTTGTGTGTTTCGTGCCACCTCATGGACAACCATAAGACCAAAACAGTCACACCATACATGGTAAGCCTGTACTGCTGCCTTGCGGCGGCGCCCACCCAGATCTGCCAGTGCTGTTCTGACCTCATATCTAGGCCTTCTATCGAAATGGGAAGCCCGTGCTCCCCGGACCGCCACGCGTAGTTGGACGTTTCGAATTATCTCCAAAGTCCGTCATGCAAACACCTATCACAGCTGTCATCCATGTCTACCTAAAGGATCATGTACCTGCCAAGGGACCGGTCAACATGTTACACGATTTCCTTCAACCTCATTTTGTTGACTCTGGTGCGCTTGTGACGGCCAACGTGCCATTTGACTTGGGAACCGAAGGGAAGAGGAAGACCTACTTGAAGAAGGCCACCAGCGTCGCGGAAAAGCTCCTCGCTATTGCTCCCTCCAGGGTAATCTTCGTCATAACCACGCACACGGATAATGATCGGGGCGATTTCTTTGCTGGTATCAAGGGCGGCAAATTGATATCTGCGGAGATCCAGGAGGTACGTCGAAGTTGCTCCCGTCTTTTCCTCACCTTGACAACCATTCACAGTTGTTCGAAGTCGTATTCGACCCGTTCAAGGCCATCACACAGAACGCCATCTTGTATGTACTCAGTTGCGGACAATATATTCGTCACTCTACTACTCGCAAAGAATTCACGAAGGCGACTGCAAGGTGAGTCGACTCTCCATCACCAGAGATTCAGCATTAGAGTCGCTCACTGATGACGTCATTACAGACTTGGTTTTTCGGCTACCATTGCATTCGATGCTCGCCGCTTCCATCCTATTGCGGCATGGGCGTTTCTCGTCACCCTCACCGACCTGGTTGTCCTCCAGGGCCACCTATTTGCTGACGCTGTCCCAGTTGCGTTGGGTAACTCAAATGATCTCAATCGCCACTCCGGTGTTTATGTTCTTCTGATGTCTCCGGATCGCAAGTTTATCCATACGACAAGATACCTTTGGGCAAATCGTGACTATCGACCATGGGGGAAGGATATCCCGGTACAGTGTCCAAGCTGTGGTGCTGCACAGGAAAAATGGAAGCGGACTTCCAAGCCAGGAGGTTACCGATTTCGATGCAAAAATCCTGATTGCCTCCATAATGACCAGGGTGCTTACTACCTCAATGTGAAGAAACCAAAACGATTGACAGTCCTTCCCCATGGCAAATCCCAGACGGCAGCGTGGACGAGAAAGTATCTGTGTGCTATACCTGTTGAAACGTCAAGTACTTAGGTCCTGTTTTGTTTACGCGTCTAATCTCATGTTGGAGGACAACTCCCTTTTTTTCTTGATTTTCCTTATTCGGCAGACTTGGGCCATACGCTAACGTGTATGCCTCGAAGTTCCCTAGTCTCGACACCGTCCGTTTTGGGGTACCCTCAGCTACGTGTGCCTTACCTGCTGTTGCTCGTCCCTGGTGTTAGATCCAATGCAGCTTCTTACTACGTTCCTTGTGTCACCTCTGAGGCAATAGTTAGAGACAAAAAAGATAGATTTTAGTATGCACTGAATGCTTGGAAAGAGGGAGCAATTATTATTGGAGAATTGGACCAGTAGACTGCAGTCCCAGAGCCACTCTGTAAAATGACCCAGGGGTGTGTAACACGTGTTGTCAACGAGGCAATGCGATGTAGCGAGGCGATCTAGATTTCGCTTGCAGAGGCGGCGAAGTGAGACCGTAAGCTATTGCTACTGTGCACACTACATCACACGTATCAAATTTTGGCTGGTCGAGGCAGTCACTCAGCTCTCCCCACACCTGGTCATACCCAGTTTTCACTGGGAGCATAGACTACGCGAGCACCAACCTTGGAGTCTGCCGACCAACGCACCCTGGATAAATAAAGGATTTTGTATTTGGGCGTTTAGAAACTTGCATTTTTGGTGACCTCACAATTATCGTGATAGACAAGAAGACCGTCTGGTCATCTCTAATGTACCTGACGATGCATACGACATGCTACGGCAGTATTTCCCTGACACCCACCTTCACTTCACACACCGCGTTGAGACGGGGACTTTATGTAATAGTCAGACCGCGCCCAACTGCAGCACACGAGAGTGTCGGCACATTCTTTGGCTCCCTCAAATCCAGCCTTCAAGGTTGGCTTCAGCGCCATCGTCCTAACGATGGCGTCGTTGCCCTCCACTCCTCCACTCTAGACCTTCACGGTGGAGGGAGAAAGGAGCCAGACGAGTCGCTCTATGTCAAGGTTGGGAACGATCTTCCTCTTAACCCCATGCTTGTAATTGAAACTAGATATTCTGAGGGATATGCGGGCCTCATGGAGGACGCTCATGACTGGCTCTTGGGTGCAGATCAGGTATTCGCTGTGTTATCGTTGTTTGGTTCAACCTTCCTGCGGGAAATGCGGCAGATCGAAATGACCCTTCGAAACGGGTTGGAGAATTAGAGGTATATGAACGATCAACGTGGGCACAATCATTTTATTCTCGTTCCCTTATGACTTTGTCAACGCAGACTCAGACCATCTGAGCAGTTTTGCCGCTATGGAGAACGGATTTGCTTTCTTCCAAGGCCAGCCGTGATTCCCACAATTCAGCTGCATGTTCGCCACTATCTCCCCAAAGATCTGACAGTGCCAGATCTGGACGAAACGTGGGAAGTGAGCCTCAAAGGGTTAATTGAAAGGGTGTCAGACTGCTTGGCTTTAACCCTGTGCAGAGGTGAAGGGACGCCGTGAAGAGACTGGAAGGAGGAAGAACTCAAAGCGAGTTAAATTCAAGTACGCATGAGTCTATTCTGGTCTTTTGATTCGCAGCTAACTTACGATACTACTAAGGTTCTGCTAAAGGCAGGTGTTCCTAGTTCGGTGAGAACTGGATCTTGGCTCGACCGTGTCCTCTGGTGAAGTCCAGTCGAGGGAACGGGGTGGGACTCGTCAATTTGTATGGAAAGCCGGACGTTCATAGTTCATTTCGCATGTGACAATTCACCTTGTATTTGGCGGTTGACTAAGGACCAAAAGCCAGTTGTGCCGTACTCAGACGTCCAGACAAGTTCAAACATTTCAGCAAGTTAGTTTGACCGAACAGTCGCTGCCGCGCCAAAGCAATTGGCTTTGATCTGACCACCGTTTCAAGAGCTTCTTTTCCTGGGTTTCCCTGAGCTCTCTACCCTCACTGTCGGCCGTAGGAATACCTTCTTCGTTCCAGGGGTTGTGTATGCCTTGAGAACATTTGGTGCTTTGAGCTACTCTTTGGGCAATGCGTGGACGAATGGCTCCGTCCGTTCAAGCTTCAACCCCAGTGAGAAAATGCCATATGGAGGAGTGCGTGATGCTGTGTTCTTGTGCGGCATACAATGCAGGCACTTCCATAGCATGGAAATGCATCCTACTGCATGTACAAACGTTGGAAAGTACGCTGATAGCTATCATAGAGCTCGCTTGTCCTCGAATCCTTGGATGCGTCATATGCCGCTAGGGCGAATTAGCGACATGCCCCTCCATGCGGAGCTGCGTAGTTTGAAACCCATCATACTGTGCGCCTGCCCCCTTACCGTGACCGCAGCATAGTACCTGTACAAGCCTCTGCTAACTGCCATCGAGGCTAAGCACAGCCTGTCGTGCACCCAGATCTTTGACATCCGAGTCCATCTGTCTCCATACCTGGTGGCCTCTGATTCTCGCTGGCGGAAGAATGAACGACCGCGGTTGCAGTATATTTTAGGTAGAGGTCAGTGTGATGTCCACGCAATGGAGTTTCCGAACACCCGAACGTCCGACCACGTCCGACCGCCCGAGTATGGCCCAAATGCGTTGGGCGTGATACTACATCGGTTGGATGCGCCGTCAGTCGTGCAACGCCTTCAACTGACTCACTGTGGCCACATTCCTGAAGGAGAGGGCAGGGGAAGGGCGTGCAATGGCTCACTTTCGAGGGATGTGGCTGTGGTACTTGTCTATTTGTGTGGAAGCCACGACTGGGGCACGAGATTCCTCACAGAATACATAGAAGTTTTCAAATAACGATTACGTAGAACAAACAGAAAAACCGAGTTACACCCATCCTACTCACACACTGCACTTCGATGACAAGGCAAGCAGCCATATTTGTAATTGTACAAGAATAATGTAGACAAAGCATTCATGCCTCGACTTAACATCAGCGAGATAGAGCAACAAACTACTAGGAATGGCTCACATGGCAGGGAGACGGCCTCAAATTATGCCCACACGCATTGCGGACGTAGTTCCCACCAACCATTGTAACATGCTTGGCTGGATCTTCTTGAGACACCAACTTTTCGATGTCCTCCTGGCTCAGATAACAACGTAGGAGAATCTCACGCTCTTCATATGTTTCTTGGGAGTGATGAAGCAGCTTCATTAGCATCCTCTTCGCTTGTAGAGCTTCCTGGAACTCTTTCATAATGCAGTCGAAGGATGGCACAGTTGAGAAGGGGGATAGGGTCTACTGATTCATCGTCAATACATTATTCCACCACCAGAGCCAACTTGCCATTATAGCAGAAGCTCTCCGCAAGGACTGGTAGTATGCGGCGTATCGTTCGGGCACATCTGCAGGTCCTGCTGCCAACAGTGGTGATGACGGGTCATGTTTCGACACATGGACCGTGCGAGATGGCACGCGAAGTATAGAAGGGAGCTCCTCCCCAGGGAGCAGGCTAAATGTTGTTGATGAAGAATTGTTGGCTGGCAGGGAGGGCTCCATGGCAAGTACGTGAATGGTGCAATTATTCAGGCTCAGAATATAGGAAAGAAATACCAGCTTGAGGGCCGGCAAAGCTTGAGGCAGTGCACCTTCTGCATTAGTGTTCCTGGGTGGGTTTGGGACAATCTACCATGAATTTGTACAGCCACTGAAAGGGCAAGGTGAACTACCTTGTTTACAAGGTCATTGGGGGCAGATTTGCCCCCATGGAAACTTGTGTCGACTTTCGGAAGCATTGGCTCATGTGGACCGGCGTGGTTGACTTGTATGTCATTTTCCATATATAATTGGGCTTTCATTTCTTTCTTGCTTTTACTTGAAAAGCATGTACTTAGGCTTGCATACCCATGCATTGTAAACAAGATTTCTGCCAGTGGCTGCATCAGCCTTATGTCTAGTGTGGAGTGACTTAGGCCCTGCTCCTTTGAGTCCTCTAGATGCGCCATGCACCACACCACCGGCCCCCTCGACCTCATCCATCAACATCTCAACTCCTGACTGCCAACCCACCCGAATCCAGATCTTCACCGCACTCCTGCTGCGGTGCCTTGTCACCCCCAAGCGCTTGCCCAAGCGAGAATGAGACAGGGGCCCCAAGTCCAAGACAGAGACAGAGGTCGACTTGTCCACATTGCAGCACCAGTCTCTTTCAGAAAAATGGGTATGACTTGGCAGCCAGGACGATCGGTGATGTCCGCACCGTCACAAACAGCTGTTTTGACGACGTGGTTACTGATACACCTAATGACATCTATACCGCAGCCTTCCTTCTCAACATTTCAACCCAGGTGGGTGGCGAACAGCAATTGACAGCGCTCACACAGGATGTCACACAGAGTACCGTGACATACCACTGGCAATCTACGAGAAACCCAATCCTCTGACAATCTCCCCTCCGCATCAGACAGAAGGGACGTAATTCACACATCAGTGGGGTCCAGCTGACATGACAACCAGAGGATTCGGCATGCTCAAGGAAGCACCACTGGCACTGCTGCCACCTCCTGGACGCATGATGCATTGTCCTGAGTGTGGTCAACGGTCAGTTGTAGGCGGCACTGGTGGCTAAAGGGAGCTGGATGACGCACAGCGGTGGTGGGACATGTTGGCCGTCATGAAAATCTGCCTCCCTTGTGAGACAGACGATGGGCACGTAAGTAGTACCCTCACCCAATGAGTGGTGAGTGGTGACTGGTATGGATCGGCAGGCAGGGTGCCAAAAACCTTGCAAAGTAACTGAACCGCTACAAGCAGTGGCGGACAATTTCGAGGTGCTTACGAAAATGAGGATCTCGATCGCACATGCTATAGGCGGTAGCCCACGAAGCATAGATCTTCCCTTTCCCTGTAAGGCAGGTTTGCTGCAGATTCTGTGTCCTGTAATGTTTCCAAAAGGGGAAAAGGGGCATTGGTAGATAGTGACTCATTGAGCGGTAGGAAGGCGGCAGTACATTGTACGTGGTGCAGCCGAGACTGAATAGCCGACCTCGATCAGATCCCAGATCTGATATGCAGTTTTATTTTGGGGGGCACCAGGAATCCATAGGAGAAGACACCTGAGGCTCGCATACCAGGTCTGAGCATTTCTGCCCACCTCCACAATGAGCTACTGCCAACCTGACACCCGCCGTCTACTAATGCTACCATGTGGTGAGCAGATTTCGGGACCACCAGTGCAGGAGCCGGTTAATGAGGAGTTGGTGCATGGTAACGTTGGTAAGTCTAACAGCTATGGACAGAGGTGGTATTGACAGCCATCGAAGTCTATAATCAAGTGGCAGGGTTACAGCCTGCAGACACTCTGCTGCCTGGTCTTGGGTGGAGGCAGGGGTCGACCGTCTACAGCCCTCCAAACCTCCACACCCTCCGTATTGAATCTTTTGCGCCATCTTTCTTCTCACCAGAATGTACGTCGTTGCCTGAATCAATTGAGCTAGTATTCATATGGCTCTTAACTAGTTCGTTTCCTTCTTATTCTGAACCGCACCTCCAATGACTGGTGGCTGTTACTTGTGGAATGCATGAACTACGTCTCGTCCTTAGTCCTCTCCAAGAAGCTCCAGCCTACGCTTACAATCACTCGTGAGGCAGCAGAATGGGTGTTTTATGAGGTACTCTCTTTGCACCGCACGCTTAGGGAACAAAGTGACTGGTCTCCAGCTGAAGGTATGCTTTTGTCACCCATAGCTACTCTGTAGGGTTGCTTATCAACTCAAGTCCCCAACCTGTTCATCGGCCATTCGGCACAACATTTTTCGACAAGCTTCGGCGACCCAGTTTTTCGTGACCTTTTCTGCAACCAACTCGCGCGTGTCCCGGCCTCATTTTTCTCTCACGTTCGGACCTCAATCCGAGCTTTGCTCGCACCCAACAGCTATACGTTAGGGCAGCACCCAACGTCGCACTGGATCCCCGACATACGAGCGCTAACGGACGTCGACAAAGACTGGCTGCAATCTTTGGTGGATTGGGACCCCAGGTGGGGTTACAACCACTGGCACCAGTTCATACCCCAGGCTGCTGCATCTTCGGCGCCCACACCGCCTGGCTTTCGAGTAAGTGCTTCCTCTTCTGAGCCTCTATTGCCCCCATGCCTCCTACAGCTTGCATGGTATTCAAACCCCACAATGCGGGAGATCGTCAACCATGCCCTTCGAAACGAAAATTCGGTTGGTTGGTTTTCGGTCCTCGCACCTCGGGAACTTCCAACGCCGGAACTTACCACTGCAATGGACGTCACCGTCGAAATGGTGGCCTTTGTTCTTGCAGCGGTACGTATCACACTGCGCTAACCTCCAAAGCTAACAAACACCACTTTTTACAGCTTGTTTTCGAAATACATGACCTCCTCGGGCCTTCCACGCATGCCCTGAACGTTGATCAGGGTTACCTCGACTCGTTCAATGTACACCACCGCCAAATCTACGACTTTTTGCGAAAGGTTGAGCTGGGAAGTTTTCCAGAACACGAGGATGTTGTTTCAAGTATGCGCCGAGGTCTTACCTCTCTCCTCAGATCTGAACCTGCTACAGCACAAACGATATACCCAGTTCACATGTAGACGTACGTTACTGTACCTATATCTCTCCCTGTAAAATAGTAAGCAGCCAATTCTTGTACACATACGACGTCATCACCCGGAGCTCAGTTCAACTCTTTCGTGCTCACCTGTGTCAGCGTTTTCAACTCTAACGCGTACCAATTCTTGGACCTTGGAAGGAGCCAGGTTTGCCACCCTGTTTCGCGCGTTCGTTTGCCTTTCCCGTTTATGGTTACCCGCCACGATGATCACCTCAGGTGCTGATTCTCGGGGGTTTTAGACTTTCAGGTGGTTCTTTGGCGAGTCGGAAGTGGCTTAAAGGCCGTCCACCCGTGCCGGTAACTCCCAAGATTCGCCCATTACTAATCGTCATTGCTTCCCTTTGCCTCCGGACCTGGATCCACTAGCCACCCAGGGTCACCGACAGAGTCTCAGTGTGAACTGCAGCTGTGGCTGCACTGGCAGAGCAGTTGGCCCCCCCACCCTTACGCCCTCACCAGCCCTCGAACCCTCAAGACCTCACCCGTCGCTTGCGCAACCTGAGCACGGCCGCGCACGCAGACTGCCTGTGTGCCCATTCGACACCCGCGTGCCATCACTGGACCTCGTTTCCTCTCCTTGCCTCATCCCCCCTCCTGGAGTCATCCCGATGTCTGAGTTGTCTGCTTGCATGAGCACAAACGTGCTTGCAGACGGTCTGTCTCGCATTGGCCAGGCAGCGATACCAACGCCAAACGAAACGGGCAGTCCTTAGACGTCCTCTAAAGGATGGACGAAAGGGAAAAACATAATTTGGAACTGAGAATACCATAGCTGCCGCGACAGAACTTGAAATAGTACTCACAAAAGAAAGTATGTTGGAGACGAGTCGACACATTGACTCGGACGCGCGCGACGGCCGAGTCTGAAGGTTGTTGAAACAATCAATGTCGGCAAAGACAACGGGGGCCGCGCAACCCCACAGCGCGTCGAGCCCAGTAGTATGGAATATCCGATCTTGCCAGGTCTATTTCGTCAGGCTCGTGTGTCTGAACGCATATGTGGACTGGCACTGGATTCACCTGAGTCTGCGTGACCGTGACTTGGGGACAGCACGCTCTCTGGCGACAAGTCACCGTGCTTTCAACATCGGCATCCAAGGTCTCACGCCAGTGCGACAACGCTGACATGTCGGTCGGGAACAATGTACAGTGCTGGCGATCGAGACCGATCAAGTAATAATGCCACATTCCCCGAGAATACTGTACATTACATTTTTGAAATACGACAAAACCATGGCACCATAAAACACTGCACAGTGGTCTTCCGAACAGTCAAAGATGTACATGGGTAGACGGAAGCCATGTAACAAACGACGCTTCCCCACTCTCTCGAAGACGCCCAATAGTTTCGTGCGGCGCCCGTGCAGCATCCCGATGGTCCAGCCTCGTGCCGTTCCGAAACACTGTCGCTGATCGACCACATCGTACCAATCACTCCACCGTAACCCGCAAACAACATCCCTGCTGCGATATGAATCGCCTCATCGGTGAGACTCTCGTCACCCATTGCTGTCTGACAGGCCGACAAAAAGGCAAGCCCAGCACGAGAACGTGACAGCCCGGTGATATCAGATATCTTCAAGCGACGTTTGTCGGCGAGACAAAGACCACTGTCAGTCGGCTTTGCGGCATCTTGGATACCGTGGCATGCGAGATGAACCCAGTCCGCATCCCTCATCAACCCAAGTACTTCCTTGACCGTGCCAACAGAAGATTCGAGGAGGGTGGTGCATGCCGAAGTTGGATTTCCAACTCCTAATGTGTCTCAATTCGGGAGCTACACCTCGAAGGGGGTCGTGGCGATCGTTGCTGTGTGCTATGCGGCAATTGGATTGCGCAAGAATGGTGAGAGTAGGAACGTATGGCGACACCGCGAAATCAGACACTGTGCGCCCGGGTGAGGAATACTGAGTACCGTACAAGCCAGCTGCATGGATAGGAAGGAACACAAAAGGGTCAGTCCACCAAAAAATGCGTGATAGGTCCCCAATAGTCTAATCGGAGAGGTGGACGGATGAGCATGAATTCCAGTGACAATACAGCACGTACCGAGAAGGCCAAGGCATCTATCACTGGTTTGATGACTCCGTTGAACAAGGTGGATGAGGAGGAGTTCCCACTGTTGTTCAGACAACTCGGCTTGTGACTCGGAGGGTGACGATCAGGGGCGAGATCAACGGCTTCCCCGTGTGTCGAAACGGCGTCCTCGAGATCACTGAGCTCCCCGAGACGCTCGAAACGAGTGACGAAGGAGAGACTGAGGTTGTTCAGCACGCCGTGCTTGTGAGGATGGGGGTGGATAGCCACCAGAAATACACCTGTGTATGGTGTCCAACTCTGGAGTGCAGACGTGATCGGACAGAGCCAAGACTGCATTCGGCGCGGTCCCCAAGAGAGCGTATGCAGGGGCACACGGGTGACGCTGTGAAGTGGAGGTGTGAACAGAGACCCTAAACAGAGCTTTGAATGACAAACTAAATCGATCCATGAATGTGCATGGGAACGCAGATCCTTGGTGAGAGGCTCGACCCGCGATGGATGCCACGATCAGATGAGGGAGGCAACCCAACAAGCCCAAAAACGGGCCAAAGACATTGAGTGTCATGGATAACCCCTGGGATGCAAGAATGGATGTCTATCCTCAGCAGTGCATGGGAGCAAAGCAAAAAAAGGTTGGGTGTGGTGGTGAAACGGAACACAGAGCACAGCGCGGGATAGTCCTTGTTCGAGGTGACCGCGATAGGCGCCGTTATCACTTGTCGCGATCGTCGGACGAAAGAGAACCAGCAGTCGTCCTAAAACAGGGATACGGAGGCACGATCGCCAACTACGCAGCGTCTCCACGAGACACAGATAACGCTGTGAGGTGCGAGAATGGAACCGTCGTTGCTCCCCTTAGTGCGTTGCACTAAGTAAAAATGTCAAAAAAAGTTTGTCGTCATCTCTGAACAGGGGTATCCAGGGGACATTAATAACGCTGTGAAGTTCAAGAATCAAACCTTGTTGTCCCTCAGTACTCAGTGGTGTGTAGGAGTAAACCGAATCGATGTGTGAATGCGAAACAGATCGCAGTGGCGGCATAGCCCTGAGTGAACCGAACCACGTTTGAGAATACCAAGCGCGATACTATGTACATGTGGCGTGCACGTGCATTTCATCCGACGCGGGTCATGTCAGAAATTGGGTCATACAAGGTAGAGTATGGGAACTGCGATTGATCAGATGCAGTGGGGGTGGGAGATCTTTGTAAGTAACATTCATTTTGCTATGCATCCGTGTCCATGTCCGTATCAACGGCTGGCACGATTTGACCCCGCTCTTGTGCCGACGGCCTGCAAGAAGTGAGCCATGTTTCATTTTGGATGATGACTGAAGCAGGGGCCGACGTTACCTTTGCCGTCGCTCCGATAGGTTCGGGAGAGTGTAGGCAACGCCAATAATTGATCCTCTTCGGCGACTGCCAATAACGCGGATCTTGCCCTTGCTGACGTGGCCGACGTGAGCCTCTCCATCGCTGTCCAGTGAGGTGAGATGCCGTGCAGGACGGGATCAGGATCGGAATGTAGGCTTGCTTTTGTGGTCGACGGACCGTATATGCGTTCAAGGCGTTTTTCGGCACGCGCGACGGTGCTAAGCGAAGGAACATGGGGGCGGCCGTGCGGTGATGAAAGGCGACATATGTTGGGTGAACGACGCCGCTGACGGCGAGCAGACTGATGACGTCTTCCCAGTTCATTGGCCAGAGTCTGTTTTGCATGCTTCCCGGCGCAGCGGGTCTTTGGTCTGCCGTGAGGTTCAGGATGTGGACGAGGACAGCACCGGTATAGAAGACGAGACGGTTTGCTGCGGCCGGGGACAGTCCATCCAGGTCCGAGTGCCGCTCGCCGTCATCCCCATCACGTGCGCGCACGACTGTCTCGCCCAACTGGTGTATCTCGTCTTCGAAGGGCTATTCTGGGACAGTGCAGTCGATGAGTGGCCATGACGTCCAAGTGTCTGCCCTCGTTGTCCTTGTATTGCGCTACGTGGTGAAGGAGGTGAGTGGTGAGGTCAAGTGTCCCGGTCGTGCGCAGAACGCGGACGACGGTCAATTCAGCGTGGAGCGTGGTCGGGACGACATGGATTGTTTGGATGTGTTTATGTCTCCTTGCTCATCGTGACACCATCGGCTGTTTGCTCCTCTCGTCCAAGACGGAGTCACTTCCCGTCGACAGCCCACGTGCAAGACTTTCTCTCCCTCATTCGGTACGTCGTGTCTGGCATCGTATTGTGTAGGCTGACCCGTGCAGACTCCAAGTGTTAACCCCGCTGTCGCTCTCGGTCATCGTTGCTACCGTGCTCGTATGCTCTTCCGTCGTTAAACCATCCATTCGTGCGTAGACCCTGTAATTTTCAACTGACTCGCATGGTCGCCCAGTCGACATTATCAAGTTTTACCCCGCTTCCATCTCGTCTCACCCCGCATGGCTCGCTGTCTGTGTCATCCTCATCTACCTCTTCCAGATTGGCTACTGTCTCTTGCTTATCCTTGCCAAGGACCCAGACGCAAAGGTAACGCGCATCCTCACCCGTCATCATTCTCATGCTGCGCTCATGTTCTGCACAGAGATCACTCGTCAAAGCCGTTGGCCTCTCTCTCGTGCTCGTCAACTGGGCCATCGCAGGGTAAGCCCGCCTCCAAGCGTGCACAGGCTTGCCCGACACCTTTGCAGTTCCTCTTCTCGACCGTCATGCTCGGTATCCTCCTCCTCCTGCTCGTCTATTCCAACGTTGCGCTCCTCGTCTACCGTGCACCAACGTACAGCCGTCCCTTTGATATGGCACTCATCCACGCCCCGCTGCGGTTCTTTATGACTCACCCTCTCTCGCTCCTCTTTCCCTACTCGCTCTTGTACGTCGATTTATCCTGTCATGGCTATCCCGACTGACCCCTCGACGCAGCATCACTCTCGGGCTCACATACTCCCAGGTGGCAGCGATGGCCCAAATGACGTCGCGCCGTAGGAGAATAACAACAAGGCTAAGCAGGTTGACGGACATGGCAGCGGCGAAGCCCGGCCAGGGATGGAGGACATAGTCCTCGGGATGCGAAGGGATCTGTATCAGCATCTGGGCTGCATCGCCTAAACCCGCGCCCGTCTCTGTACGTCCTTTTTTTTCTTTGTTCACGCTTGTATGCTTGATGACATGCGCGATAGATTACGACGGTGTTGCTCACCGTGCTCTACCCGCTCGCGTTGATATCAGCGCTCATCTATGGTCAACTTTCGCATCGCCCGGGACGCATGGCACCGCGTTACCCTCCCGACGATGCTCCTGTCTCGTGACGTTCCCGACGCGATCAATGGCGAGGCACGAATAAGTCCCAATGACGAGTATGGAGCTAGGTACTGCGCCTGAACGCAGACGTTTGAGAACTGCAAGATTGACTTTCCCCCGGCGACTCTGCGTCCAGAGGTCTTGAACTTCCACCACGATCGGACCATGCATGACTCACCCAAAAGATATCAACGCTGCTCACAACAGCAGGTGTGCGTGAACTGGGGGCAAGCGGAACGGTCATGATGATGCTATCTACCACGACACCCTCTACGCACTCAAATTCGACTGTACGAAACCCATCTCCACAACCATAACATTCGCATCGTCTAGAAAGACACCCCTGCGCATTTCTATCACGACCTCATGATCCGTCGCGACCCGCTTGTGTACCCCACCTCGTTGTTTTGAGAGCAATAGTGCTGTCATGGGCTGTCTAAGACGAGCAACGAACGTAAGCGCTCTCGTATGCTCGTCGAACGGGGCTAAAGGTGAGGGAATGAGACTGGAGGGTGTTGACGACCCAGGGTTATCGTGGTGGAGAGATTGAGATGGTCTAGTCGACCATGGTCGTTATCTGCCTTGCCATGTAGTATTTATAGCGAACAACGGTATAGCATGATCTTGGGGCGCTCACATAGCGTTGCTATGCAGTAGACAATACTGGCAGGACACGTACAGATCACTGAAGACTTCAGTACACTATGCATAAGAAAAGTGAGCCATAGGCACCTGCCACACATTGCCTGCAAGGTCGACATGTACGTTGAGCAATGATTCAAGGCCAGCTTTCATTTTGCGCAAATTCTTGGCACTTGTCCCAAATGAACCGCCCTGTATCTTGCGCAGGAACCGATAAATGTGGCCTCTGTGGTGCTGGAAGCTTTCAACGAACCCGACGTGAGGTTCCAGTGGGGTGAACCTGACTTCAGCGTATTGTTCCAGTTCGAGGGCGAGCTACGATGTATTATCAAGTCATCAGTAACAAGTAACCAAGAGAACTGTCACGTTACGTACTGCGGTGAGGACAAATGAGACTGTTTCAATCGTGATTGGAGCATCGGCGGAGACTTGAGGAGGGTCGAGACAAGGCGTGAGAACAGAAAACCAACCAACAGATTGCGCATTTCGCAACGCATGGAGTACAATTGACCAGGTGCCGAAATCGCGGAACCAGTGTACCTAAATGATTCAGAATTCCCGAATGGTACACGACGCAAGAACCTCACCGTAAACCCAGAAGTGTCTAAGTAAAAGCCACGCCAGTGGGTATACCCGTAACGGTGATCCCACCGGAGCAGGTTCCGGAACGCCTTGATGGCCGTTTCCGATGTGCTAGAAACAATGTGGACAGGCGGGTGTTCCCAATCGGTGTTCGGCAGACGGGTGTATAGATGGGCGGCGGGCTGTGGTTTGCAGCGTAACCTCTGTGAGAACCCCCGTCCAGCTCCGCGAGCCTGGGGTTGAAACCGGCGTCGGGGCCAAGTGAAGCCTGAAGCTGACTCGGATGCTGGGAGTCGCTGGGGGGTTCATGATTAGGAGTTGAGACGACGAAGAGGTGAACTCCGAACCGCTGATTAGTATCTGAACCCTCAGCGGTGATTACTTGCCTCACGGTGCCTCACGGCAGCCAGTACTTACGCCCAGATCTAAGGTTGATCCAGATCTAGATTCGATCCTTGTAATGGCTGGTAGCCTTTGTAAGTTGAGGAACGATAAATAAATAAATAAAATCCCGATATGGGCTAATAACAAATCTGAGATTTGCCTTCAAACGAGACGACTGTCTCCCTTCCCCTGCTGCAAGTGCTTGTGCCGCTGCCTTGACTTCTAGTAACGCACTCAACTCTCAACTCATCGCTACTGCTCTCTCCTCCTCAAGTTCGACGTGTTCGCGGGCGGAGTCTTCTGTGCACCTTTAGTCGACCCTTCCGCTGTAATCAACCGCCGAAATCATGCCACCGCACACCCAGGGGATCCACCTGCTCGCATCGCTCAGTGGTAGCCTCCCAAGTCCGGTCCCTAAATCTGAGTTCGCAAGTACTCTGCTTCGTTTTCACGTAGGGTCCAAGCAAGGTGTGAGAGAAATTATTGCTGTTGCAGTGTATGAAAAAATGACCGCAGTTAATGGCGTGAGGTTCTCATATTATTTGAGGCATTTGCAGTGTACGAACACCAGCTTTGGTAGCATACACGGCCCTGCCGCGGTTGTCACGAGACCGAGACTCACAGCACCGAGTCGGAGATGATGCTGGTGCTGTGCCCAGTGTTGCTTCAACGGACGAGCAGCTGCTGTTTGTCTGATAGGGCCCGGTGATCATCGGGGTGCGCGGTTGTCGTTCGTGTTGAGCATGCTGTTTCTTTCTTAGTGATACTAGCTCTGGTCGTCGAACACCTGCACAAAGCACTGAATAATCTCTGCGACCGCAACAGATCTCTTTGTAGAGAAATCCCTGATGCTGGCGAATCTCGCCAGGATCACGCACGGCTGCGTTGAACTATCTTCAATGCTCGCGTCGAAAATGGACGCCTGCTTTTCTTTCTGCCTATCTACATGGATTCTTCCACCGTAAAAATGATGTTTGCCAGTGAAGCATGCCTCGACGTTACGAAGTTCAACAAACTCGAACCTGAGAGCAAGCCATGACTGAGTAAGTTGCTAGGTCTGTGTGTGTCAGATCGATGCAGATCTAGATTTGATCAACCCCTTATTAGTGATTGCCGGCCCCCAAGCTGCCAGCATGTTACTTGAAAAATCACATCTAGTGGCGTAAGCTGAAGAATCTTTCACACCTCTCATTGTGAGTTCGTTTTCCGTTGACGCCTCAACAACCTTCAAGCTACTTCCCGGGAAGGAGTTACCCGCTGTGCTTCGAAGTGCACCTTACGCTGCTGTGGCGCCTCAGAGTTCCCCCCAGCCTGCAGAGGTTGACCTTGCTGGACTACCTGAGAGATTCATCGCGTACTGTGAATCCTTTCAGAAAGCCTCTGCTGCTGTGGTGGGTTCCTCGTTTTATAGAGCGAAAAATGGGTGAAAATGTATGTAGAAACCTCATTCAAGACAGTGTCCCAAGTCCTTAATATCCAACCACTGGAGAGCACTTTGTGTCTTACAAGAAAAGTGGCGATAGCAAAGGCGCTCCTCCGTATCCAACGAGCGTACGAAGAGCAAGAGCTGCTTCTACGTCGGTATCTGAGCCAGGAAGATATGGAGCAGTTGGTATCTGAGCAGCAGCTGATCGGGGATGCTGCGACCATTAGTGCGAAATACCTCCACGCCATCTGCGAGCAGAATTTACGTTCGTTTTCCCTCAGCCCTTGCTTTGTAGGTCCATATGAACAGATCGCCGCCAATTCGCTAACGACGAATTAAGTCATAAAGGCTGTTGCCCTCTTTGTACCTTGTACACTCTTCTCAATGGACGTATGAAGGAGCGCTCCGTTTACGGGGTGGTGTATGAGTGGCTTGTAGTGGTGGTGTTTCTTTATATAACTTATGTTCTCTTTATATAACTTATGTTCGTGTTGGGCCCACATCTTTTCGGGATAGCCAGCCCAATTTTTGTACGACTCTTGATGTACGTGTTCTGCTACGACGACTCGGTGTGCTCCAACCGAGCATTTTGCTTCACTGTCTAACCCACGGGCCTATTGTTGGGATTGTTGAGAATTTAGCTGACTGACCTAAGTACCTGCTGTGCCGCCACTGGCATCACCATATCGACCCGCAGCGTGTTCTACTTGTTGCGCCGTTTTTTCCGCACCGTATCTCACTGGCAAGCGTTTTGGCATAGTATTCTTAGTCGTCCCCAATGGCTCCTGGCAACTGGCAGCCTGCAATATCTGAGTTTTGGGCCTGGGTTTGAAACCTAGTCTGAGTGTGAAAACCGGAGAACCCTATTCTGAGTTAAAATTTGCCGATACGGGCATGAGTGTCCCACGCCACGCCTATTAGCGATTACGGCAGCACACGGCACACGGCACACGGCAAGCTCGACTCGACATCTGGCACGCAAACCCCCACCGTGGTCGACCGGTCAGCAACCAACTTCTCTGAACCCCCCCAAGCATTGTGCATGGACCCACCGCCCGAAAAACGCAAACCAGGGTGGCCCAAAGGCACTAAGAGCAAGCCAACTGCCAAGAACGTTGGCTGACCATGCAAAGACGGCTGACCACCTCAGAAACGGACAGCGAAGCCCCGCTAGTGGCTCGTGCACAAGTAAGTTAGCCTGTTCGTCTTGAGAGGTGCACTTGATGCATTCGATTCTTTTTCAGGAAAGCACTACGTCTTTCCTCACGTCGCCCCAGCCTGGCGCAGATCTGCTAGCAGACGTCCTCCTCCGAGGGTTCTGTGATACCACGACCATCTCACTGAGCAGTTCTGCATTCTTTGAGACGATCATCAATGCAATCTGCAACGCATCAGCCCATTCGTTTACATTTGTGCAGCTTGTGTGCCTTAGATTGGCCAACCTTTGTCACGGAGACATTACCATACGACGGCATGCGTTCAACATTCCTGTTACCATTCACGAGCAGTCCGCAGGCGTTATTGCCGTGGCCGAGTTGAAACAATGGCGGCCAATCGTACCCTGAGCGTTCATCTTCAAGCCCGTCGACTAGTTGGGGAATGTCTTGTGGGGGAGCATCCAGAGAAAGCCTTCGATGTCCTCACAGAGGTTACAGCACTGCTCTTACGTGTACGTCGTCTTGGCAACGAGAGGGTTTGTCATCTCATGCTACAAGGCTTGGAACATTGGATGCCAAACCTCGAGACCACTGCGCCTGACGCGTCAAAGTTGGCCTTGACGCCGTAGGGCAGTCTGGTTGCGTACCGCTTGCTAGCTCTTACCAAGAAATTTGGTAATGGCGAAGAACCTAGCTGCCGTGTTGATTCCCTACGTCGAACATTGCCATATTCGCAGTGTTGCCAAGCGGTCTCCCAGGTCTTCCGGTTGCTGAAGGTCCCTCTCTCGCAAGATGTCCTCGGGCACATACCATCAGCGACGATAAGACCGAGCTCCACCACTTTTCTGAAGCTGTCATTTCTACGCTCGCGGTTTCTGTGACTTCGGATGGTCTCAATCCCACCCTCCTCCCCCGTCTCTTCTGGGCAACAGCCTCATGTACCATGGCAGCTGTTGAATCGGAATTCGCCGTAGCCAGTTGGGTTTAGACAGCTCAGAGTCCGTCGAATCAGTACTCGCCCAGCGTCCAGATTCTTGGAACGGTATGGAAAGTTTACATTCGTGCCTCCTGAGTGGTTTGCGCTCGGCTACCACTGTGGGTGATGACTTTGCGGCAGGAGTCCCGAACGCTGAGCATTTACAATCAAGCAGGTTTTTGACGTTTCGAGCAGACGGGAGGCTTATCTTTGCCTTGTTTCCTCTATCCCATCGAGATGCCTGCTGGGGGATGGTTCATGGCCGCCATGAGTACACTTCAAGTCTGAGACGGCTGTTCGTTTAGTTGTGCTTGGTGGCCACGTGGCATTTTTTTCGCAAACTCATACGTCACCGACCAAGTCAAAAACAGACATACATTGACCATCTCAGAGGTCGGAAAGGATGGGTACTCGGGTTACGGGTACTCGGGCCACTCGCAAGGTTTGGCGTCGTATTACTTGTATGCCTCGCCGTCGTGCTCATGGTGTGTTCCAGCATCTACTAGCTATCGCATCACAGGCACGCGGGCGTCACAACAAGAGCCAATGGCGGTGTACACAGTGCATGCGATGAACTTGACTGAGGAAGATAAGCACCAGTTACGGCTTAATCCAAGCGCCATCCCTTCCCCGCAATTTAGGTACAAACATACATTCAATTTGCCGTTGAGCCATTCCATAATGTGGGTTTGCCTCCTCTTGAGTTGATTTCGTTGAACTGAACTCTTTGTCCGCGCTCGAATTAGGCACGTTGGTACGCGGATGGCAGGTACTACTTGTGTCTCCGAGAGCTGTTGCCAATGTAAGTTGGGTCTTCGATTTGTGCGCTGTCACGTGACAACATCTCGCCCGCCCATGCGCATTGGCATTGACCCTGTCATTCCACAACCCATCGTCCAGCTGTCTGTTGTGCAACCTGCCTCAAGCGCGATGCTGTTCAACGTCGCGTGTCCGCTAATGGGGCGCGGCTCAGCCCCATGCATGCTATCCCTGACTAAATGCTCCAAGAGGTCTCTTCTAGTTGCTGTTGACGCCGTGTCGCGTCGCCATTTTTGGACGCCTTGCCAGTGCTTGTCCGGTTCATCCTGAGCCTCGAGTCTGCAGGTAAGTACTCCTGCTCCTCTTGCTCTATGCATGTGTGTTCGCATTCTGGTGCATTTTGCAGCTTGTTCAACACGTTCTTGACATCCTCAACGCGTCTCGACACTCCCAACGTGTTCGCACCGCCGCCAGTCCGCACTTCGTCACAGCTCGCAACTTCTTCCGAGTCTGCTGTCCCTTTCTTGCTTCGCACATTCTGGCTATTGAATTTAGAGGAGATCAATACATACGTCGGGCTCACCGGGATGCTGCAGAAGTAGTACCGTTCCATCTTAGAAAAGGCTATAGATATGGCCAACAGTGTGTTCTTTCGCCGCGCACCCCAAGCGTTTTGGTCTAATTTTTTACTAAAAGGAGTGACGGGAGATATTTTCGTCTAATGAATATGCAGGTGCGTCTTACGGCCGACCTCGGTTACCCTACCCAGTGTCACCCCAGGAAAGTAACATCTGTCCGACGGTGCAGTCAGTCCCTCTTTACCCTACCTGCCGCAAGTTCGCTCCAAGCGTGACCAGGAGCCAGGTCCTCCATACACCACGGATGAACTCGGGAAAGATGACCATATAGGACAGGTTGCTCAAGTCCTTGAGGGCCAAAGGATCAAGGGTGTTGATCTTCAGCCAAATGAGTCACGTCCTGGACATTTTAGAAGACTAGCCTCTGCCTCTTCCGCGGATTCGGTGCGTCTTTGAACAACTGCTAGGTAGCTACAGTAGTTCTGACGCGGCATCCTATTTCCAGAGTACTGCCGCATTGATGACAGCACTGCGCACAATAACCGGACCGTCACAATCGACGTGTACAATAAACCTGACAGCGACAAATTCATCTTTTTTGCCGACTAGATCTTGGCATTAACTCGACAACCGCGGACACCGGCATCCTTCGTGATAGTGTTTGGTGAGGTTTCTAGTTGCCGACAGACCAACGCGAACGTGCTTATCGGTGGCCCAGGAATCCCCAAGCCAACTTGCAGGCTATGGGTCGTGCTCATGGTGTGGAGTGTACAGACCCAGGAAAAGGTACTTGGCGCCAAAGGTCACAAAAGGTTGGCATATTCGGTGGACGCTTCGCCCAACTCCTCAAAATTTGCTACGGGCTCTGCTGACCAGTATGCGTTCATCTGGAGCATGACCGCTGGCGAGCAGCTGGTTGGACCCCTGTGGCACGAGGATGGCGTTATGGCAGTCCAGTTCTCCCCAATTGGTGACCGCTTCGCCCGAACTCGGAACAGACACAAGGACAGCCCGCATCTACGACAGCAAGAACGGCCAGCGACTCTTCGACATCCCCTTCCCTTTCGTGCGACTCCTATCCTCACCCCTGTTCGGCTGGTGGTTGTCAACTTTTTGCCACTTCGTGACTCTCGCCAAGCACTGAGGCCAAGTGCTCGATACGTCCTCGGGAAACCTGCTCAGCAAACGGTCTGTTCCTGCTGGACCTCACGTTTCCATCGCCCTAGCACTGAACCAAAAGTTTGTCGCGGTTGTCACCGACAAGTCGCTTTCTTTTTGGGACACCTCTGCCTACACGCAAATTGGCACCGCTGTAAATTAAGCGCATGAGCCAGGTTTCGTCTTTTTCGCTTTCCCCCAACGACGATTGCATTGCAGTAGGAGAAGGAAACGGGACAGTTGTTTTTCTGAGTCTTCGTGACATCCTTCCAAGCTCGTACTTGACAGTGAATGTAAGCAATTTCACCGGTTTAGAGCCAATGGGCTAACAGCTCATTGCCTAAGCAGGGCATCTGTCGTTGGTGTTACTTATTGGTGTGGAGATGGCGTCGCGCCTTGTGTTGTGCAGAACTAGGCAAAAAATATATCTCACCCTCCCGGACAGAGAAGGTCATTGAAGACGTCACCAGTGGGGTCTCCAAGAAACCACCACTCGTGCTCATTGGCGTCAAGAATGGCCGTCTCTGCAAATGATCAGAACGGCTGTGTATCTTCAAGTTGGAAACGCAGTGCAAAGAGCTGATTTCCTCCATGACAGAGGAATTGGATGGTAGACGCATCAAGCAAGTGGCGGAGCAACGTTTCCGATATGTGACGCTTTCGCATGTGTGGGAAGGGGAAGATGAACCTTTGTACCAAGACGTAGAACGAGCTGAGTCAGTCAATAATCATCGCCGCTGAACGAGAAGCTGCGCAAATTCTGTCAGGTGGTTTACAAGGGCGGGCATCGGTGGGCGTGGAGCGACACCTGTTGCATCGACAAGACGAACAGCTCGGTGTTGAGTGAGTTGCTCAAATCGATGTACAAACGGCACCAAGCTTCTGCAGCTACGTTTGTCCTACTGGCGGGTGTGTCGTCTTCATCAGCAGTTGGCGCGATGCCGCCATGCAACAGCTGCGTTCCCCACACCCTCGCTGCGTATAGTCATCCACCTGGACCTTTGCCTGCCGTGAACAATGCTGGAACGGATGTGCGCGTTGCAGCATCAAAGGATTCGTCACCCAAGACAGACGTTATGCGTATCCGTGGCCAGATCGCCTGTTTACCTCCCGTCAACTTCTCCTAAAGCCGACTACACTTCCCTTGCATCACCTTCATGGTCAAGACCACCAAGCCGCAAGACTGCGGGAGCGATCCAGAGAACTGTTACCAAGCTAGCGTGTCAGAGATCGGAAACGTGGTGTTCCAGACGTCTTTCGTTTGAGCAAACCGCGCGGGTTCATTTTTGTGCACCCGTGGATTCACGATCTACTCGACCCATTTGATGGTTTCGCTTGGGGAAGCACAGCAGACAACGCCAATGGCAGCGAACTGGATGCTGGCACCGAATCTGGTGCTAGGACGACTATACCAGAGCGTTGCGGCTGGTTGCCCGTCTGCAGCAACCGTTCCATGTGCTGTTGCTCCAGAAGCAACCCAAGGGCCTTTACTTCATTGTTCAAGGCATCGACCGCTCGATCAACGTCGGACTCTACTCTACATTGCATTGCTATCTCATATGTTACTTGCATTCCTATCATACTATCCGCGAACCAATGTTTCAAATTTTCGATGTTTTTCTGAGTACGTGAATGAGTAATTCTCAGATATTGAATCACACTACCTACACCGCAACGAGCGACGGCCACCTGTCCATCCATCTGCTTTGCACCGTGAGCAGTTACCGGGCTAGGTCTAGACGGGGACAGCTTGGAATCCCAAGCTTGAGAACCAACGTCCATCTGCCACCAACGCCAAGCCGTGCTGCATGCAACTGGGCCTTGGGATGACCTGTGAGTTACCTGCAGCACGTTCTCAGTTACCCAAGATACCAACTTCAGCGTCTTTGGAAGAAAGAGAACCTCGGACCTGCTTATCGTGTCAATTGGGGAGCCGAGTGAGTGAGAGGTGGTCTCTGCTATGCCAAACGGGGGTCTCGACCTGCATTGCTGCGTTTCAGTGAAAAACAAGCCTGTACGGACAGGACTGGGCTATTGTGAACGAGACAGGAGCGACATCAGCGTCAATCAAGCGAGGCATTTCGCACGGGAAGTACAAGCAAGGATCAGGAGAGTCACGCAGAGAGAGGGCGGTCGGAGAGGAAAGGGCGGATGCCGCGGCCCGTTTAAGTACTCATACTGTACGTCAACTTAGCTTCGGTGGTCTGGCCCTGATCTTTGGAGAGGGGTGCCCGACCGATGAGCAAACTCACCCTCGCATGCAGTCTCTGCGCTGGGCCCAACCCCCTGAAAGGTAGCTGATCGCGTTTACCTAAGGCCACGTTGGGAAAACGTCCACCCGTCAACGCGGGGTTGCAAGGATGCGCGTGCATAGGAGAGGCTGATGCAGCTACGGGGTCGTGAGGACGCGCCGCGTGGGTTGAGCTGCCCACAAGCGCGGGCAACCGTGGGCGGTTGAGTACACGGGGTCGCAAGGACACGCCGTGAATGGGAGAGGTTGGTGCAGCTACGGGGTCGTGAGGACGCGCCGCGTGGGTCGAGCTGCCCACAAGCGCGGGCAACCGTGGGCGGTTGAGTACACGGGGTCGCAAGGACACGCCGCGAATGGGAGAGGTTGGTGCAGCTACGGGGTCGCGAGGACGCGCCGCACGGATCGAGCTGCCCACAGGCACGGGCAAGCGTGGGTGGTTGAGTACGCGGGGTCGCAAGGGCACGCCGCGAATGGGAGGGGTTGATGCAGCTGCGGGGTCGTGAGGACGCGCCGCATGGATCGAGCTGCCCACAAGTGCGGGCAACCGTGGGCGGTTGAGTACACGGGGTCGCAAGGACACGCCGTGAATGGGAGAGGTTGGTGCAGCTACGGGGTCGCGAGGACGCGCCGCATGGATCGAGCTGCCCACAGGCGCGGGCAAGCAGGGGCGGTCGAGTACACGGGGTCGCAAGGACACGCCGTGAATGGAAGAGGTTGGTGCAGCTACGGGGTCGTGAGGACGCGCCGCATGGATCGAGCTGCCCACAAGCGCGGGCAAGCGTGGGTGGTTGAGTACGCGGGGTCGCAAGGGCAGGCCGCGAATGGGAGGGGTTGATGCAGCTGCGGGGTTGCGAGGACGCGCCGCACGGATCGAGCTGCCCGCAAGCGCGGGCAAGCGTGGGTGGTTGAGTACGCGGGGTCGCAAGGGCACGCCGCGAATGGGAGGGGTTGATGCAGCTGCGGGGTCGCGAGGACGCGCCGCACGGATCGAGCTGCCCGCAAGCGCGGGCAAGCGTGGGCGGTCGAGTACGCGGGGTCACAAGGGCACGCCGCAAATGGAAGAGGCTGATGCAGCCACAGGGTCGCGAGGACGCGCTGCGCGGGTTGGCGGGCAAGCACGGGCAGCTGAGTGCGTGGGGTCGCAAGGACGCACTGCGAACGGGAAAGGCTGACGCAGCTGCGGGGCCACGAGGGCGAGCCACGTGGATCAAGCTGCCCCCAAGCGCGGGCAGGCACCAGAGGCTGGGCACGCGGGGTCGCAGGGACGCACCAGAGCCAATCCACTGGCGGTTGCTTCCAGCGGGCCAGGGTCGGCCCCTCTGGTCGCGTTCCCGCAGTGAAAAGTCTTCCCAAGGAGGCCGCACCCCACCCAATGCCCCAGCTGCATTCCCGCTGGCCACTGACCGACTGTAGCCGATTTTCCACTCTGGTCCAGAATAACCAAGGCTGGAGTCAATCCGCTGGCGATTGCTTCCAGCAGGCCAGGGTCGGCCCCTCTGGTTGCATTCCCACAGCGACAGGCCTCCCGCGGGAGGCTGTACGGCCACCTGGCAGCAGGATGGGGCCAAGTCTAGGTCCATAAAGGAGCCAGCCGGCTCGCCTCGTAAGTGCGCGTGTGCAATGGCTGTAGATAATTGGAAAATGAACACGGTACAAACAATGTCAAACACATCACGAGCCACACTCTTCGTAGCTTGATTTCCAAAGGTCTATTTACATGCAACACGAGATTTATGCACTAATACCACATGCATTATGAAAAAGTCTACTGTACTTATTGCAAACTTTAACCGAGGCTCTGTCACTCGATTTAGTGCTTTTCCGACCACCAGCGGACCTCTCAATCGTCCGGTACTTTCCAACAGTTTCCCCCTTTCCGTCGTACGTTTGTCGCCTTTCTGTTTCACAGCCCAGGAATGACAGGCACGGGAACGACGACGGTCCATCGCAGCGATTCAGCTACCGAGGCCACGATTGGTGGTGGTGATAGAATAGTGTTTGTATCGAGAACGAGGATGCTATAGCCAGGGACAACGTTCAGCATCGGAGCGGTAGACCGGCACAGATGCCTCTTCGAGCGACGTATCGACGAGGATGGGGGGAGTCGTTGAGCAGACACAAGCAAGGAGCGCAAATATCGTCGTCCAGCCTGCAAATCATTGAGTTTACACTGGCAGCGGTTCAAAGATGTCATCTACCTTGAGTGCTTTCACCTCTTCCGAATCCTCTTCGCCGTCCTCACCTTCCGAAGATTCGTCCGCTTCCGCATCGTCGACGTCAGTGTCCATTGTGTCGTCAGTCCACCTCCGGCCCCTGCGTCGAATTTCCTCTCGTTCATGGCAGTCCTCGTCTCTCCATTTGCGTACTTTCGCTTCCAACGCGCCATCCACTTTCCACTCACGCGTTCCTTCCACCCACGTGAAACCACCGACGAGCCCCGCCAAGTTCACTGCAGTGCGCGTAATCCTTATCCATCGCCGCGCGGTTTCATTCTTCAATTCATTACCGCGATCGTCCATTGAGCGACGCAGCGCGTGATGCAGACGGCACCAAGAGGGCCTGGAATGGCTTGGTAGACTGGTATAAGGTGGACCAGAGTGTGAGGGAATCATTGCATGAGAGAGATCAGCGACGTGGGCTGTTCACCACGGGACAACGACAAACTTGACTTGGTGACCACGCAGGCCGGATAGGGTGACTACATGGGTTGAGGAGGACAGCCGAGGGACAGATGCATTGGCAAGATCGTTGCCGGCATGAAACTCGTAGGGCAGTAAACGTAGCGCATGAGGGCCCGCGCGTCGCGCGCACGCGAGGTGCATGCAGGCCCCGCCGAGCCAGCCTTACGTAACCAAAGTTACTGTCCCCGTACAAGGAAATGAGTAGTAACAAGACGAACATCCCTTCACGTGGGGGTTATGTTTGAATCTGAGCGACACCTCTTGCAACGCAATGACAGGTTGCCGAGAATTGGGCGGAAGTTGTCGAGGTATGGCGGCAGGTGTCGAGGGCAAAGAAGACGAAGAATGAGAGTCGGAAGATGAGCCTCTGGATCTCATGGAGCAAACAGTCTGCTCGGTCTTGGTGGATCAACACAGTAGAGCAGAGCAAGGAATGATCACATCCGCGAGATATTTTGAGCGGAACTTGGAGTTTGGGGTTGGACGACGTCGGAGCCCGAAAGCACGCCACACTTGCTCTCGTGCGTCAGAAGCATGTTACACTGCAAGGCATACCCAGGTGTATTTCTGGCAGCCATTCCATGCATCGAACGGTCCTCATTGGTCACTGTATGTCTATAGTCAACCACCAATACCCCAGACCAGTTGGAAGACGCAACGAACCGGGAAAAACGAGACCTGGAGCGCTCTATTGCAGAGTTTGAGCGGGCGCTCAGTGCTTGTCCGCTGAACCATCCTAGTCGTGCAGCCGCTCAGTTGAACCTAGCGACGGCTAAATTCATCCTCTGTCAGGTCGAAAATACGAGCGCCGTGCACTTGCCGCCCGTCTTGTCGGTCATGCTGACCGTCCATCCACGTTGATTCAGTTGGCCACAGTGCATTTGGCGCGATTCGAGAAGCGGAGGGATGCTTTGGACTCGGGATTCGAGCGGTTGAGCGGTTGCTCCTCCAGAAAGATTTCTCTCAGCTCCGTGCTTCAGGTCCCTACTCTCAGTCTTCTTGCACCGTCATGCAACATCTGTGCGGCACCTAACAGCAATTTTCGCCTGCTCGCTGTTCGGCAGCCACCCACAGGTGGCCAACTTGAATGAAGGTAATTAGGGATTCAGCTTCAGCAATGACGGAGGCGGATTGGGTCCATTTTGCATGCCACGGAATCCAAGATGCCGCAAGTCCAACTGACAGTGGGCTTTGTCTCGCCAATGCATGATCGGGTTGTCACGGACCCGTGGAGGGCTTGCCTTTGTCTCCGCATGTCAAACAGTGATGGGTGACGAGGAGCTCTCCGACGAGGCTATCCATATCACAGCGGGGGTGTTGTTTGCGGGTTATGGAGGAGTAATCGGTACAATGTGGTCAATCAGCGATAAGCTTGCACCCATCGTGGCGAGGGACGTGTATGAGCACCTCTTTCGGAACAGCACAAGGCCGGATTATCGGGAGGCTGCACGAGCGCTGCATGAAGCTATTGGGCGTCTTCGAGAGAGTGGCGAAGCGTCGTTCAACGAGTGGGTTCCGTTTATCCACGTAGGTCTTTGAATGTAGGTCTTTTACTTCCATGGTGTTGTATCTCTCCTCACGTACACAGATGTGATTGTATTACATAGTAGAAATGTATTATCATGGCGATACCATGATGGTCGCGTTTGTACTCGTAAAACGACGGATACCTCGATAAGTAACAACCGGCGCCCGAGTTGGTAGTGTCATCAACGACGCATGGGTTTCGTCATGGTTGAGTAGGCACTCTCGTATCGTTCGCGATCATGATCCTGCATCACACAACTTCAAGTTGGGTTCGCCCACCCGAGCGATAAATCTCTTCCTCGAGAAATGGCACAAAGTTGGCCGTGTGCCCTGCGCGACTCGGAGGACTGATGACGTCGACGGAGGTGTACCGAATATGAGAGCGGATGGGAGTAATCAGTGGTCAGCTGATGCCCAGCTTTTTTGTCAGTCGTTCACGCACGCTTGAAACGTGGATAGGTGCCGAGATTGCAGGGTGCTGAGGCTCGACACACCGGGAGTCGCGCAGCGCGGTGTCCTTTGAGCATGGTGGACGTCGTATCTGCCCTTGCATTCTTTTCGAACGCGGTGGGTTGGTCGACGCGGCGCTTGAGGTCGGGTTCTCGAACGAGTGGATAGATGGGAGTATGGATGAGTATGCGGGTCCACTGCACATCAAAGAGAACGCTATCCATACACTGTCCATGTTTCGAAATGAGTGAGGGCGAGCTGTACGCATCTAGAATGTCCAGAAAGTTGAGGTCATTTGCGGATGTGCAAGGGTTTCTATGCCTAGACCATGCGTTGCTCTGCAGCGTGTCTCGTGCAACCGACGCCGTTTATGCAGTCTTTAACAGCATGATGTCCCCATTCCCCACGAAGTTGGCTATCTGTCACTGCGTGCGTCTTCGGTCAGTGAATCGAACACTTCTCAAAAGGCCGATACGTACTTGACGGGAAATGGATCAAATGTGAACCTTGGATTTCACCGCGGCGGTGACCCGGCCATTGCAGACGGCGCATCTCTTGTGCGACTGACGAGTGGGTATTATACTGTCAAATGCAACTATGACGTCCATGATCTGTGATCGGTTAGTGTGTAGCAGATATACTCATTATCCAACCATGATTCGGTACCCTGGTATTGTTCTTGATGCAGCGTGTTCGTTGTTGAAACTCATCAAGTGATCCTCGATGACTGCGATGAATTGGATAAGGCTCCATTCGAGCTAGAATGCGAGCGAGATTGCTATGCGAGGACAAGCAGCGACGTGGAGATGGGTAGTGGAGATGACAGTGAAAACACGATGGAAGAGGATGTTGAGGAAGGTACCGAGTCGAGGGAGCATGGCAATGGAGGAAGTGACCTCGAGGAAGGCGAAGGCGAGGGAGGTGATGGCGGTGAAGAGGACGAAAGCGATGGCGGCAGCGGCAACGACGACGACAGTAACTCGGATGATGCAGCAGTTGATTTGGGGATATCTGCTTCGATGATGAGCTCCTAGACGAAATGGACGGGTATACGGGATTAGATCAGGTTGTGGAGGAGGATGAGGAGCCGGATTACCTCGGAGAAGACGACCTTGGTGCAGAGGATGGTAAGAACATGGATTGGAATGACTTGGAGCCTCTGCTGGGCGTAGAGTCGGGGAGCTTGCATGGACCAGCAAGGCCTTGCAAGATGACGCACGGGGTGGCAAGGTCGTGGGAGCCTTGCAAGGCCTAGCAGGGTTTTATTTATTTTGCTGATGGGAACGTGACACAGCCTTCGGTTAGATCGGAGCTCGTGCCAGTGAGAGTCATAGGTAGGATCACTCAGCAGACAATGTGAACCGTACTTAAAGCGAGTCGTCGAGGCTCAGAACCGTGACCATCCAAGATGTCGCTCCCACCGTTCGACCGCACCCATCAAACCCAGTTCACCGAAGTACCCAACCCGGCGTGGGCGTATTGTCAACCGCTTGATAGTACGCCTGCGGGCCGGGCATGGCTGGAAGGCGAGGAGCAGGGATGGCAAGTTATCAATACAGCCGAGTACAATCGAATGTAAGGCACCTCACGTCTATCTCATCGATCA